>OMNZ01044734.1:10319-20844 GCA_900303255.1 Lesueurigobius sanzi | reverse complement strand
ACACGAATTTTGGTTTTAATTAATTAAATTACAATAACAACATTGTTTAAATGTAATCAACAGGGTTATGTGGAAAAGGTTGACATAATATTGTAAATTAATTCCAAAATGTTTCATTAACTTTAATGGGATCATGAATCCATACATTCTTAGATTGTGTTAATCTAGGGCCAGAACTCCCCAGCAACATATATTTTGGAATCTCAGTCAGACTTTCCTGCTTAAATAAATCAATATCTACAAAAACACATACAAAATGATTTGCTCACATTTAGATATTTGCTGGTTATCTGTCCAAACTAAACCAACAGAAACTGAAAGGGTACAGTATATTTCCAAACTCTAAAATTACATTTTGGCAAAAGATTAAATCAAAAATGCTGGTTTAGTTAATCAGAAAGCAATGTTGCCTGGTATTTTCGGCTCCAATAAATCTTGTGAGTCAGACAACAAGCCCGCCACAAACTTGGCTCGCGGAAAAAAATATACGATTACAGTGTTAAAGAAAAACAGACATTTGGATTCACTGAGTGGCAGAGACAAAGAATCACTCTACTTTGGCTTTGCGGGACAGTAAGAACAACCACATGAGTAATTTTATATTTGAAACATTTTGACACGTTTTTTTTAAAGCGGCCGCTGATAAAGCACAGTGAAATACAGAGTCTCTCCTTTGCATCTACCCCCCACAGAGACGCAAACACACGAGCAAAACACGTTATTGCACTGAATGACAGAGACAGTGGTGGAAGTGTGGATTTTCAGCTTCAGCACTCTGGACAGCTCCCCGGCCCACTTCAATGTATGGATTCATTCAGGCTGTGCTCACTGGGCGAACTCCTGCTCATATTGGACAAACTAGCCATGAGCGACTTGACTTTGTGCGCGTAATAGTTCCTCAAATTCACCGACGGCACCTCTTTGATCCCCTCGTCGAAATCGCAGCTCCGCATGGCGATCTCCAGCTGCTTCTGTCTTTTGTAGAAGAGCGAGAATTTGTTGAAAATGAGCGTGATGGGAAGCACCACGACGAGGATGCCGGCCAGGATGCATGCTGAGGCCGTGAGTTTGCCCGCTACCGAGACTGGCACGACGTCCCCGTACCCCACTGTGGTCATGCTGACGGTAGCCCACCACCAGCAAGCCGGGATGGTGGAGAGATCTTCGCTGTCCTCCTTTTCGACTGTGTAAGCCATGACGGAGAAGAAGGACACCCCGACTGCGAGGTACAGCAGCAGCAGACCCACTTCTTTGTAGCTGTTTCTTAAGGTGGCGCCCAGCGAGCGGAGTCCCGTGGAGTGGCGCGCCAGTTTCAGGATGCGGAATATCCTCATGAGCCTTAAAACTTGTGCCACGCGCCCTAGGTTTGCCAGAGCCGGGGTGCTCTCCATCACCAGATTGATAAGAAGCGTGAGATAAAATGGAAGTATTGAGATAAGATCTATGACATTCAATGGGTGGTTGAAGAAATGCAAAAGGTTTGGGGCTACCACGAAGCGCGCTACAAGCTCCAAGGTGAACCAGCCGATCCCAAAATGTTCGACTGTTTCAAATCTCGGATCCTCCCTGGATTGGCCCTCACTGTCCAAGAGGCTAAACTCACTCATGCTATTCATACACATAGTTGCAATGGATCCTATCACTACCAAGATTGACAAGATACTGATGATTCGGCTGGCCACGGAGTAACCGGGATTGTCCAGCATGAGCCACAAACGCCTCCTCGCGCTCCCCAAAATCTGCTTGTCAAACTTAGACGCGTCATTGTAAAACTCTAGCAGGTCGTCGAAGGAGGAAGTGGTGCTGCCTTCGTCGCTTCTGTCTTCCCAGTCTTCTCTATCCTGGTCCATTTTCCTACAGTGGTAAGCGCTACTGCAACAGGAATCGATAAAAAACTCATTGATGCCCCAGTATTCGATCTCCTGGCTGAAGGAGAAGATGCAAAGTTCAGCCATGACGTGCAGCCGGCCCGTGTTGTAAAAGTTGAGGACATAAGGGAACAAAGCGGGGTTCCGGTCAAAGTAGAACTCCTTCTCGGTGTCGTCATAGTCGTCGCAGAGCTCGAGGATGGATTCTTTGGAGTGGCACTGAAGGAGGCGAGCCAGTCGGGTCTCGGGGAAGCGGGACAGGGTGTCGGACTGGAGGCGCTTCTTAAAACCGCCCACGTTGATTTGAATAGCAGCGGCTTCGTCGGTGCAAGAGCCGTGGACCGGTTCAGCCAGGATGTGTCCCGTCATGTCTGTACAAGCACAAGAGAAGAAGAGCCCAGTGAAACAGGTGGCCATCACAGAGATGCAAGAGTTTACTGAGGAGTGATAAATAAAAAAAACATATGGATAGATGCACACTCTGAAACAAAATACAATTGTACACAAACAATTGGGATAAAGGTCTGCCTCTTAAATCTGCCTCTTTCACTGTTATTTTGAATATTGTATTGAATTGTAAACACAAACCCATATCCAAATATGTGATCTTATGCGAGGTAAATGGTGACAATAGGCTGTTGAGTTTCAGTAATATAATGTGCTTCAGTGTTCAGATACTCAAGTCCATCTCATCAGAAGTAAGTGTCATTGTCATCCTGAGCCATTTTAATCTGAAAACAATAATTGCCTACTTGGTCTAGGTGCAATAGGGCTCATCACGCATCTTTCTAAACCTCCGTTGTTCTATTCTTAAACCATGTGCCAATTTCCAGAGCGGTGTACTCACTTCAACGTGATATCTTCCCTCAGTCAGACGCGGCTCAGCTGGAGCGATGCCATCATTTGGAAGAAGTTGCGTCCGTGAACGCACAGACCTTTGTCCATCTGAGCGCAGACAGAGACGTTTGTGTCATCCACAAACAAGTGGCGATGAGAATCCTCAGTGGATCTGACCTGATGACGATACCTCCAGATCGACTCGCGCCTCCGCCGTGTTGACCTCACATGCTTTTGCGCAGCTACAGGTCCCGCCACATTCAGCACAGTCTGTGGAGCAGATACACGCCCTGACCGCCGCGGTTGTGTCAGTGCGAGGGAATTCCTCCCTCTGACTCTCCTCTATCTGTTGCTGCGCAGCAACACGTAGCTCGCGTGCACCGCCTTCTCACCACGAGCTCAGCGTCACGCGGAGCCGAGGGCGAGGCTGGCACATCTCCAACCAAAAGTACAGTGCGACGGTACGTCCTCAGGCAAAAAGCGCGACAGACCTGAGAGCATGTAACCCCACAGACTTTATACAATCCAAAGCAAGGGAGACCAGCATTTGTAAGAGAGGGCTACACTGTAGCCTATTTATAGAAATTAAATCTCAGTATTCAAAACATTGTATTTCATATGATCAGATCCAACTATTGTTTTCCTACATTTAAAAGTGAATGGATATTATGTCAAGCTGCTTTTGTAGAACATCTGTGTCAGTCACATGAAGGCTTCCCTTGATTCTGGGTTTATTGATTAGACTCAGTATTTGATCAGCTCTGACACGCCTCATTAAACGTGGTTGGATTTTTGTTCAAGAAACACCATTTTGTTTCATCTCAGGCACAAAACAAGTAAAAAGAAACCTCTTTCAGATGTGTCCACCTCCATCAGCATCAGTCCCTTTTATCAGTTTGTCACTAATAGGGCTGTCGCCAGCGCCGCGCTGCTTTTTACTGTGTGTTTTTCACTCCTCCCAAAGGAGAGAGAGATGAAAGCTGCTAAACCAAATCCCTTGGGTTTATGTTGGCGTTATTTTACAATTAGATAACTCTCATATGTTGAAACAGACGTAGGACTTGTTCAATTCAAGGGTGGATTATACATTTTACATAATATCAGCGGTTTAATAACAGGTTATGCTGGTGCTTCACAAGCCTTTTTTTTTTTTTTTTGCTTTATTTCATTCCTTGATTTAGGGTTTTGAGTTGTTTGAGTTGTTTGTTGGTTCAGTATGGATTAAATGTTTGTTTTGTCTTGTTATTCCTTATACTTTAGACACATACAGGTCTAATTATTATGTTGCTCAAACAAGATACAAGACCTCTCTCACATTAGTTTTTATAGGAAGCAAATAAATGTTTAACAAGAATGATAAAATGGCAGACATGGATGATTTATGTTGACATAAATTTATTTAGCTTATTATATGATGCAATTACCAAACTTCCAAAAACATGACCCGGGTTAATCACTATATTGATATAAAACATCTGCCACATTTGTGAACAAGCCTCAGGACATTTCCGATCATGAATGTGCTGAAACCATCTCGATTATTCAATATTTGTACGGATTCTTCTCATGAATCATGGTCTGCTAAGTTTATGGTACTTTTGGATTGCAGCCACTGTTTTTATAAAGACTGAAAGGGTCCTTTGGGGACATTAGACAAAGGAGCTCACATTTAGTAGGTGTTGTAAATGTTATAGCCCCATCACTTCAGTCAGAGAGCTCCTACTTTTGTCGTTTAGGCGAGACACTGCAGGTGAGTAAGGACAAAACGTAAATTGAGTGATAAAAATGTATTGGAATTTTTTGTTTTCATATAAACCTATTTTATGCATAAAAATGGGCAAAACTGCTTGTATTTTTGACGATGAAATCTAAATAACGTACAGAGCAGGTTTAAATTGATGGTTTTGTTTTGTTGCGATGTTAGTTACAAAGATGTGTTAATGGTATTTGTGATATTTTGTTATTATTGAATTCATCTGTAAACATTCAAATTTCGCCTCGATTATTAGGGCTTAAAACTCAGTACATCAGGCTAAGAATTACATATTGAAAAATCCCTCTGAACAAACCTTCAAAATATTGTTAAGTACAACACAGTAAGGTTGTAGGAGCTACTAAAGTGGAGATGTTGTCGCTACAATGTGAGAAGAATGCATTTTGAGATAATAGTCATTGGATTATCAACTTCCCATATAGTTCTATGAAGAAACATTGAATAAGTGCAACAATTACACTCCGTTATCTAAAGATTAGGAACCAGAACCTGAAAATTGAAAAGAAAAATAGTTTCTCCCCTCAACCACTATTACGTCAAAGTTAGGGCCAACAATCCACGAAAGAGCACTAAATGTGTTGTTTTTCTTTGTCAGACCGTGCGGTAACACTTGTTTGGAGACATGGGCTACTGGCTCTGTTTACTTCATAATGGGGCTTTTCCTCGCAGGCAGCGGACCATTAATATTTCAGCAGGTTTTTTTCCAACAACAATTGGAGCTTGACACGAGTGGAGCAAGCCCGAGAGGCACAGCTCGGCCCCATGGCTGTTCAGCGAAGTCCATATGTTAACCATGGAGGACATACATTCTAAATGGACTGAAGTAAAAACACATTGTATGGTTGAAAATATGTACATTTCTCTTATTCCTGCTGAATGTGATGAGATATGCCCGTGGAGTACTCTTTAATACACTTGCATTATTAAGAAAAGTTGAAAACAAAGTTGATTTTATTATGCTCTATGGCAGTGATATAGATACTGTATATAGGGATAGTTCCATACAACTCGGACTCACTCACTTCTCATTGGTATAATATGGTTGGCATGGCAACAGTTATGGATATTCTCAGTCTTTTTTTTCTCCAACCCAGTTCTGCCATGACCACGCCCCCTGCATTGCCCTAACCATAACCACATCCCTGTCCCTAACCCTAAATTTAACCATAACCCTATCCCTAACCCTAACCTTAACCCTAAACTTAAAACTCACCCTAACCATGAATAAAATCCAAATATAAACCTTATTCACATTATTCAGGAAGTTGCATTTTGTGTTTCTGGTCAAACTGCAGGTCTGATTTGAGCTGATATTGGCTTTGATTTCAGTTTTTGGTGAAACATGTAACATTTACAACAAACCACTGTGTAAATATATCCATCAACTTTGGTCCTTTAGAGTTTCTCACAGACAATTACCCAATTGGAGTCACAACAAAAAGTAAGTGATTATACTGTATGTTTGAAAAAATATTTTAGGTGGTCATCCTTCCACTGAAACTAAATCTAAGCCACACAAACTTATTTCCTTTAAGTGTTTTGAGTGTTTTGTTCATTCCCATTTCATTGCCTTCACTCTCTTACATTGAAAAATATGTAAATCCCGGCTCACAGGAAGTGCTAATAAAAACAGGAAATGCTTTTACAACAAAAATGGGCGGGGCAGAATAGGGTGAATAGCTCCCACAAACAAAACCTCATTAGGAGCGTCGTCCAATGAGATTGTGCGGGGGCGGGACTTATGGCAGAACTGGATTGGAGTGCTCAACTAACTAAACTAAAACTAACTATGTTTGCAGTGTTTTGGCGAGCATTTAGTCCAATCTGTCATATCCCCTTTAAGTTGTATTTTTCCGTTTATATTCAATGACGCAGTAATGACTGTGGTGGTGTGGGAAAATCCCCCCATTATGAGCCTATTCCTCGGGCAGTCCGGTGATGTGAAAGGTCATCTTATCTGTGCGTATCGGTATACAAGTCTATTGATGTATTGATTGGCGACACAGAAGAGCTATTTACCCGGCGCTTTCCTTATACATCAACATCAGGCTGAGGCATTAAAGGGATTTGAAGCAATTTCAGAAAAACAGGGATGAATTAAAACGAGAACTGTCCTCGAGGCATATCATTCTGCCTTTGGAGTGAGACACTAAAATGGATGCGCATTAACACCACATTATGTCGTAACAGTTCAAAATGTGATAAAGCTTGTGCACAGCATTTTGTAATCATTGTCACATTATTATGCAATGCAATAAAATGTATGGTAACACTTTGATGACCACAATAAAGCTCTTTTAAGGGGACACACTGCAGGTAAAACCTTTTTCAGTTTGCTCTCTTTCGCTGCTTACATCAGTGACATCAGCTGGAGGCAGGAAGTGAGAAATAAGATTAAACTAAAACTAGTAATTTTAAGTGTAAAAGTACAACTAAAAAATGTGGTCCTGTTGTGGCTTAAAGTGCAGGAATGAGAGGAACGACATCTGAGACGATAAAATAAGGTTTTATCTGATATTTCCAACAACAGCTAGACATTTGTTTATCGTTACTATGACAACAGCTACAATGGAAATAGATATGGATCTAGCTTTCCGCCTCCAGCTAAGCCCCAAATGTTTACAAACAATGAAAGGGTCTATAATGTCACTGATTCAACGTTTCTCCATAGAACTTCAATGACCATTTTCTCACATTGTGGCAACAACATTTACACTTTAGTAGCCCATACAGACTCCAAACTTTCCGGTCTTAACATTTTTTTCAATGTTTGTTCAGAAACACCTTTGAAAAACGTGTACATGAATTTTGTGTCACAATTAATTCAAAGAAGCTACAACTGAAGCAAATATGTATTTATCATTACTATGTTAAGATACTATCTGTGTCAACTGGACAGCTTTTACATTTGATGTAACTGTAGAACGTTTTAAAAGTCATCCAACTATCATCATCAGCTAGGAGTTGAGACTGGAATCGGGCGGCCCGGTAGCACAGCGGTTCCCGGACAGGGTGGGGCCTTTCTGTGTGGAGTTTGCATGTTCTCCCCAGCTGCGTAGGTTTCCTCCGGGTGCTCCGGTTTCCCCTACCAATAAAACATGTACAATAGTCCAGGATGAATGAGAGCTTGAGAGTGTGAGTGGAAATTAGACCATGGCTACAATCCGGAGTGGTGTGTTTACATGCATTGTTCTCATGTGTATTCATTAACATGCACTGTCCTAAATGAAGATAAGAGAGTTATCTTAAGTTCGGGAGCAGGACCCCACCTCTACGACCCTTCCGGTCTCCCCCCTATTTAAGCAGCCCGTCCACTCACCTCATCTTCTCGTCGCACCCACCCACATTCATTTCATCCTATTCTCTTTTTGAGGTATCGGGGGGATACAGGCCTGGGAGCCCGGCCCTCTCTGTAGCCCAAATATGCCACTCATGTCTTACGCCTCGCTTCGTCTTTTCCTAATAAATTCTTTGAGCATCATTCATGTCTGAGGTTGTGGTTCTTGCTAGTGAACCAAATAAACAACAACAACAAACTCGACCGGGCTTACACAGCTGCAGTCTCGTACCAATTCTAGGCCGTCTCTGCCAAATTGTCTGGGAAAAGACAGCAAGAATATCTGGCAACACAGACTGACACAGGTGTGGCCTAATGGGTCACCACCTGCAGCTGTGTACATATAAAAAGCCCAGTTCATTCCCGTCTCAACTCCTAGCTGATGATGATAGTTGGGTGACTATTGATACGTTCTAGAGTAACATCAAATCTAAAACCTGTCCAGCTGACAAAGATTGTATCTTAACATTTGTATTTTGACCTAGACATCACTCTTATCATTATTATCTCTTAAGTACGCTGTCTGCTCTGCCCTTATTACTATATTCTGCACGTTTTCCAGAGGGGTGGTGTTTCATTTCATGTTCATGTTCATGTAATAGCCTATTTTGAAAACTTGTAGTCCCAAAGACGGAAAAAGTACCTGTATGTGTCTCCAGTGCCTTTGCCTTTTACAGACTGTTACCTTGATCTTTACACCATGTCAGAAAGGGCAACAGGATTTGAGCAGCTTAACAACAGCCTTGAACGCATCTGTGCTTCTTGTAATCATGAGATATACAGATTTAGATTAACGCCTCTCACTTACAGGATTGATGTTACTATGTGTGGGAATATAGGCACTGTAATCCTTGTTTATTCTATATTAATCCCAATCGGCATGCTACAAAAGTCTTACCAGCAAGACGCATGATGCACGGATATTAGTGGCATTATTTCAAATTCTTGAGATCTGGTTGGCATCCTGATGTCATGGTGGATAGGATTACATTATAGGCCATGTTAATCTTCAACCTGCTGCTTTTTGGAAAGTGGCTGTGGATCTAATCCTGTTGAAATGTTTCCTTTCACACTAAAACCTCCCATTTTTGGCGGTAACAAAGAGCTATTTACTCATCTGGAGTTTGAAGTATGTTAGTATATGTTTTTCTGATGCATCCTCTGCTATAAGTAGAGCCAATCTTGCTTTATTATTCATTAGCAAATGGGCAAATGGTTAAAAGGTAAAGAAATATATTTACAAACAGCTGATTATTCTATTTCCAAGTTTGATTCAGGGGTAAATAGGATCCAACAATCGACCTGACGCTCCACACACTCTATTAGCGGACAAACTGGGACAACCCTGCACCACCAGGTGACCTTTACACCAGCGTCTCTCTGCTGTGTGTGAAGGCTATATCGATACATGCACACAGCACAATGTGGGCCAATGCTTCAATGGGCGTGGTTTAGTTTAAATTAGGTTTATTGGTTTATTAAGGGGCACTAGCTTATTCCACAAACTAAAAAATAACATACAAAGTTAAAAAAAAAATGTGTTAGCTGCCGGGTCACTGTAACACGCTGTAATGTCCAAATGCTTTTACATGAGCAATAACTACAGTGTTTAACATTAAAAAATCTATTCATTTATCTCTAATGCACCAGGAATCCCAGAAAACGTAGCTTGGTGATGGCACAATCCTGAGCTGTACGGAAAGAAGAGGCTACATATACTGGAATTGCTTTTTTTTACCAAAGCAATTCCAGTATATGTAGTGATGACTTCATGAAAAAAGAAAGTACATTTTTTGCTAGATATTGGTTTAAATGGATCTGTCAGTCTCTGTGCTGGTGCTTTCAGAGTAAGTGCAGTGGACACAAATGACTCCCATCTCATTAGGAGCTTGGATAAATCAGACTGAAAAAGCCTTCCAACCCGATAAATACTGGCTTTGAGTGAGACGCACGCTAAAACTTCTGCATGTTTTATTCAAATTCGGATTTTCTAATTTTAAAACGAGACTGAGAGCCCTTTTTAGGACAGATAGACGAGGAAGACGACTTGGAAAAGGAGACAACAAAGCCAATTGGGTCGCATATAAATTCACATAGCAACATTAGAAAGTGTTTTGGCAGTAACACGATGTGCTCAAAGTCACTGCAGGTCAACAGGGAGAAAAAGGAAATTGAGATCAATTTGAAACTTTTGCTGTATATTAGGGACATGAATATGAGAGAAAACTGTATTGTAGGTTTTCTGTCATCTTATGTTTTCATACAACCATAATGGGTAGCGCTTTATAATAACTACGTCTTATTACTTATACATGCTGGTCCCGGTCAGTGTTGGGCAAGTTACTTAAAAATTTTAATATATTCTATATTACTAGTTACAGCTTTAAAAATGTAATGTTTGTATTACATATTACTGTTTCAAAAATGTAACTGAGTTACACTACTTTGAGTTAATGAAAAAAAATGTCCTTTTCCTCAGTCTTCTCCATTCTCTTGTGTTTTGACGAAATTAGCTTCACAAGTCACTTCTACGCCAGTATCCAACTTGATTTGGTTCTGCACCTTATTTGGGGGGAGTTGCTCTTGTACTACACAGTCTCTTCAGGGTGATGCCTTCAGGGAGGAGACTGCGGAATCTACGGGTCAGTTCCAGTCGACTGAGGAACAGTTTCGTACACAACACAGCCCCCCCCCCCCCCCCCCCCCCCC
>OMNZ01044734.1:0-10299 GCA_900303255.1 Lesueurigobius sanzi | reverse complement strand
TTTCCCTTGTTGTATGTAAAGCTGCTCCGTGAATCATTATTGGTGAATTGAATTGAGTCTCACTTAGTGAAGGCTGTAGACATCAGAGGTTAATCCAAAAACACATTAGATCAGCGTAGGCCTGGGTCAACAACCAGCTGTAGCTCCAGTGCGTATGGTCCACAATGGATAAAATACTTCTCCATGCTAGCATTGTCCAATTACCGTAAAAATCTTTGTTTCCAACACGTATAGGCATAAACTCATAAACTCACTAAACTACTCCAGAAACAGTCCAAATACCTTGCTACTCAAATGTGTAGTTAAAGTGAAAGTAAACCACCAGCACCTGTCACCGCACATGACACTACAATTTAATTTAATATAAAACATTTAACAGTGTGGACTTCTGTTGTGTTATTTGTGGTACACAAGGAGCCAGGGGACACAGTCCAGGGGAGTCAGGTTTAAATGTAGGGTTTTATTTTGTTGATATATTAGTTACAAAGATTTGTTCAGAGCAGTGTTCATTTTGGCAGCAAATTTTAATTTAGTTTTAGTCTTAGTCTTTTGATGAAAATGGAATTTGATTTTAGTCAAGATTTAGTGAAAAAAATATCTAATTTTAGTCAACAAAGATTCCACGTAAATGTAGTCGACTAACATTGAAAGTAAACTTTACATTCTGTATGCTGTTCCTTTGACAGTGAATGTAAATGATATATACATATATCAAACTGAAGTCACTGAATTTTGGATTATTTTAGTCCCTTATTTTCATTTTTATTTAGTCTTTTTTTAGCCGACGAGAATATCTGGCTATTTTAGTCATAGTTTTAGTCTTATGAACTAACTTTAATTTAGTTTTAGTCTAAATTTAGTCAGCAAAAATATTTCTGTGACTAAAATTATGACTAAATATTTTAGTCAATGAAATTAACAGGGATTGTTTAGTTTTTGAATTAACTAGTTATTAGTGAATAAATCTGTAAGAAATAAAAATACCTCTGAACCTTTTTGGGGTTCAAAATTCAATTAAGTATTGAAAAATCCCTCTGAACAAACCTTCAAAAGATTGTTAAGCCCAAGACTGTAAAGTTTGGAGTTTGTACAGAGCTACTAAAGTCGAGATGTCCATCCATCCATTTTCTTCCGCTTTATCCGAGGCACTGAGCAGAGATGCCCAGCCTTCCCGATCCAAGCACACTTCCTCCAGCTCTTCCTGGGATCCCGAGGTGTTCCCAGGTCAGCTTAAAGGCATCGTCTTTCCAGCGTGTCCTAGGTCTTCCTCCCAGTGGGACGAGCCCACCTCCTCAGGGAGACGAACAGGAGGCAAGAGAGAATGGTCACTGAAGTTACAATATTTCTATGACGAAACATTGAAACTGGCCAAAAACCTAAAAAATTAGCAGAAATAGTGTTGCCTGCTCTGTTTCCCCTTAAAATGTGCATCTGGAGATTATCCACCATACATAGCACAGATTTAAACAGCTGCTTCCTTCACAAAAGAACCCTGCAGACCGCGGTCCTGAGGGCTGGGGGAGTGTTTTGTGTGGACTAAATCTGCTCCTTGAATCTTTTGCTCCACTGCCTTCAGCTGTCTCTCCTCTTCACTCAATTTTTTATATATTTCCCCGGGATTTCAAAGCCTCTTCATTATTTGCTTTTCTGCACTGTCAGGGTTGGACCCAATCCCAACAATGCTTCAAAGAAATACACAGAGCTTCAGTTTTAGCCAAAATGTCAAGAAAGGGAGTGAAGAATAAGACCGTAAAACAAGTGCATGGGAGAGACAGATGGTAGTAGTAAATTAACACAGTGCATATACAAAAACAGATCACGAATAAGTTCCTCATGCTATTTTGAAGAATGCATTGGTATGCTGTTGTCTCGCCAGGCCTCTACACGTCTACAGTAATCACCGAGCATAAGCACCGATGATTAGGACAGAGCAAAGGCTCGTTCAGTGAAGGGAGCGGACTCTGGGTGAACCGCATGAATACAGATGTGGACAGATCATGAAGCCGTCCACACTTTAGGAAGCTCAACACTACAGTGGCATGTCGACTGAGTTAACACTAGTTTTACCAAAATAAAAGGATACATTATTAAGATCAACAACATCATACAAACGAAAATCCAAATAAAGGAGTTCTACCTGAATATTCATCCTGGCTCTAGTGGTGTTCTGGCCGACACTCCAGGATGATAACTGCAGATATGACCCAGTGCCTTACAGTCCTTACAGTCCACACATTCAAGAGTTATCCATCCAACAGGGCGGATATGGACAGAATGAGACCTAACGCATAAGGCTGTGTGCTGTTTTGGATGATAACGAGACGTAAAGTTATTTAGTTTATTTGTTTTAAGGCTCGATAAAAGCTTGTGGCCATTGCACTGTGTTGTTGTGGCTCAAATTGACTTATGTATAGTTGAAAAGACAGGAAAAGGACAGAACTTTTGATCGGTAGGAAGACTTTGAGGCTGCATGCTCTGCTGTTTACAGGGCGCTATACCAAAAGACATGGTGTTTCCATGCTGCATGGAACATCTACGTCTGAAACTTTTGGAAAGTCGAAACCAGGGCTGCTCAAAGTTTTTTTTTCCATGGAGGGCCAAAATGGATTATTAGCAAGCCATGCTGCTTTGTTGTCCATAAATCAGGTATATTTGTTTTAAGAATATGCCTTTTATCCTGCAAAAAGTACATCTGGATCAGTTAAATTCAGAATACTTGACCTTAATTGTGAAACAAATCTTTATTTCTTAATTTAAAACATTGCGGTACTATTGAGTAGGACCTGTTGTTTTGGTGTCCTTTGTAATGATTGTCAGTATATTCACTGCACAAAAACTAATCAATACTAATCTAAGCACCATGAAGGCCAAATGAAACCACTTAGAATTTTGCTCACTGGCCACTTTGGGCACCCATGGTCTAAACTAAACAAAATAATTTTATGCCACTTTAATTTTGTGATGTTTTGGGGGCAATCTCGGTGGAATCCAGAGTAACACCAGAGTTGAGTTTACAAAAATGAAAGCTCTTAGCTGGATTAAACGTTGTTGCCAGTATCACAAGCATTTTATGTAATTAACACAATATGCTACCCTCCATGTGGCCTTATGTCACGTATTCTATTTAATCAAATGAACAACAGGACCCAGATTCTAAAGAAGCTCCATTACGTTAATGAAATAGCCATGTCACCAGCAGACCAATACTTTCGCCTCAGGTTTGTTCTTGTTTGCTGGATGCCTGTGCCCTTGAGCCTGATGTCTGTGAGAGAGATTGTCCCCGATCGGAGCTGTGACTCGGGAGGATAAAGCAAATCTCTGGCGATGACTCTGTTGACCTTTGCTTTAGCCTTGTCTTTTATTGTGGACTTTGAAGTTTTCTCTCACGGCCATCGATAAATGCACTTTTTGCACTGTCTGGCAGCCGGTGTGGCGTTCTCAAAGCACAGTCCACGTGAGGGCCGTGTGCAACAAAAACATGTGATTATTGTTTCTTTTAATTAACATTGGTAATTGGGACACAAATATGTCCAATATTCAGGCGAGACAAATTAAAATGAAACCTTTGCTGAATATTATTGACATAAATATGAGGAAAAATGTATTACAAGTTTTCGGACATTTTATAATTTCATAAAAAATAAGCCATTTTATGTGTAAAAATGCTAACAATTGCCTATATTTTTATCGAAAATTCTAAATAATGTATAGAGCTATAGATTTAAATGTATGATTTTTATTTTTGTTGATTTATTTATTTATTTGAAAGGGATATTGCACAACAAATGTGATGCACAGACCAGAGGCAAGGCAAGGCGAGGCAAATGTATTTGTATATCATACACAAGGCAATTCAAAGTGCTTCACAATTTCATAAAATTACAAGAAAGCAGATAAAATCAATCAATAAAACAAATATAATCATTAACTAATTACACTGCTCCTGACGGATTGCCCCAGCAGCATCGAAAGGATGGGTCAAATGTAGAGGACAAATTTCCCTACGGGGACAACAAAGTTAACCTTAACCTTAAATATCTCCAAACATAGCAAAGTATAAAGCAGAAACTACTGTAATTTTCTTTTACTGAGTTGAATGTTCATCTTGTCAGTCCTAGAGGCCTAATTACAAGTGTTTCTTTGAAGTAAAAGTAGCTTGCTGCCATTTCTGTTATGCAAAAGTAGCTTGCAAGGTAAAAAAGGTTGGAGCCCCCTGCTGCAGAGTCTCCCCTTAAAACGATCATTACAGGTATCGGATGCACTTAGAGGTTTAAGAACAACATTATAATCCAGCTGAATTGCCAATAAGTTGCTGCTGCTGCATATGAGGATGTAATATGAGGCTATAATATGTTGGCAAAATGTTTTACAAACCCTACATTTAACATACTGAAAATATACTAGTGTAGACACATACATAGTTTGACCACCTTCTGTATAAATAATCTCCCAGAGCGTTTGAAATTATTATAAGTTGTACCCTTCAAACAAATATTCATCATTAATCTTTCCACAAAAATGAAACTACAACACACAAAATGCAAAACACAAAAAGGGTGTGTCCAAATTAATTCACTCTTTTGACCCATCTCTGTTTGTAAAATGGGATCCTGTTTCTGTGTTGTGGCCTCCTGATTTACATGTTACTTGTTATGTTGATTCATTTGGTCTCTATTCAAAGGCTTTGAAACCAAACAGATGAAAACAGACTGAAAAACCATCAAATACGTCCACAATGAAACACCTGCGACTCTGACACACTGCTCTTCTTCACAACCATCCCATGAGAAGCTGGACAAAGCTAAAGCAATTGTATAGTCGCCGTTGTGACCAGCAGGGGGCAACATCTCTTAAAACCCACAAGTTCAAAGATGAAAAATGCCCTGTGTGTTAGTGCACGAGGGCAAAACCAGGTCGTTATGGAATAATCATGGAAAAGGACGTAAATTGATACAATGTCAGATTAGTTTTGTTGGTTTGTTTTACTGCAAAGGGAAATGGGGAAACTGCAGAGTACGCCCAACAAAGAGTAGCTATAGCAGCATAGAAATAGCCTGTAGAAAACTGATTAGGCCATGTAGTTTTATAGGCAGTTGTGGTCGAAGTACTTAATTTCATTACTCGAGTAAAAGTACAGAAACTACTGGTTAAATTTATATGTAAAAAAAAAGTAAGTCTGTAGCCCATTCCTGTCGGGAGATATGAATGTTTAAAGAAATACCCAAAATGCTCAATCTAGCCAGTAGGGGGCAGCCTAAATTTAGGAACGAATTCCACACCTGTCCAGCAGAGGGCACTGAAACTGTACCATTATAAAAGCTACATACACAGAAGCTGTCCTGTTACTGGTAAAAGTTTTGCTTAAAGTAAAGAGTTGTATAAATAGATAAATATATATATTTTTTTAAAGTAATGCCAGCTTTAAAATTGAGCGTTGGTATTTTAAGAGTGAAGTAATAATAATGAGCTTTGTGTTCTAATTTGTATCATTGTGTAAAAAGACTGATTAAAATAGAATATGGTCATCTAAAATACACCAGATTACACTAAATTACATCTGGGTAATTCAAAATGTCCTGCAACACAAATGTAAGCCATTATTATTATTTACTAGGCTACAGTCCTGTAGGGCCCAGATCAATTTTAAAATGTCAACCAAATGTGCTGAATTATTACAGTGCTCATTATTATTAATCATTGATTGAAAACATATTTTGTCAATAGTATTTTCCTGTTTACAATAAAATGCGGCCCCGACCTGCCATTATACGTGACCCAAAATGAGTTTGACACCCAGCTGGTTTAAATGTTATCAATGAAAGTGAAAGTTGCCCAATGAAAAATGTACTCAAGTTTAAGTACTAAAGTATTTGTTTTATTAAGTATTCAAGTAGCTTAATCAAAGTAAAAAAAAAAAAAATAGGATACATTTTATTTGAAATGTTGTGAATCATAACTTTGCGGCTTCGAAATATATGAATATACAATACTTCTGACGATGTAGTTTAGTATTTTCCTCTTCAGTTCACCCTGGTTTAACATTAATAGAAAACAACAGATATAGTATGGGCATATTAGGATTGTATATATATATTACCTTTCGCGCTGACACCGCTGGCATTGCCCCGTGGGTGCGCCTGTTGCGTTCACGTGCACTATGTTAATTGTCTTTTTAATGGCTTCACAGTCGATAAGTAAATAAGTCAGTGTTATAGAAATAGGTTATATTGTAATAGCGGCATTAACTAGACGTGTATTAGGCATTAGACATGCTTTGTAACAACTCCTTTATTGCTTGGCTTGATGTGGCTGACCGCTTTACGACAGCACGTGAAGCCGCCCCAAAGCGTGGTCCAGTCGTGCGTCAAGTGACAACTTTTCCCTCGCAGTTTCCAGTGAAAAGGACAACTACGTGGGATGAGTGGAGTGGGGTAAAGCGGGCACAGAGATGTGAGGACAGTGAGTGAAGGAGAGCATCTTAGTGTCGATAGTTTTAGGGTTCTCAGTGGAGTGAAAAGTTTATTTAAAATGAAGAATGAGTCCAATTCGTCTGCGGCTGTGACACCTGACGCGTTCCGGGCCGAGATCCTGGAAAATCCCCTTCAGGTAGGAATCTCAATCTTACAACTTTAGAGTGCCTCAAACTGTTTGCCAAAATAAGGGAAGAGATCATTTGATGGTTGCTTGAGTGCAAAGTGTCGCTGTTTTATATTTGCTCTGGGAAAGCTGACTTTAAAGCGCGTCTAACCTGTTTCTTTTTATGAGGCGGAGAGTAAAGACAAAACGGTACTTTGTTCATCAACAGATGGCCCATTGTGGCAGAGGTGGGAAAAGTAACCAAAATAAACCATTTGCTCATTACTGCTATATTACTGATATACATATGAGGTAAAGATGTATTCAGTATTTTTTGTTTTCAAATATATAAGGTATGTAGAGCTGTCACTAACGATTATTTAGGTAATCGATTAATCAGCCGATTATTTTTACGATTAATCGGTTGGCGCAAAAAGGTGCATGGAAAGTGTAATTGTTAAAAGCTTTTTGCACATGAAGCTAAAGTGACACCGTTTGAGGACGTCTTTATGGAGTACAGTTAAAGCTAATGTTTGTAGGATGCTCTTTGTACAAGTTCCACATGTCATTCCTCATTTGAAAGCTAAGAACCTCTAAAATTCACTCTGGGATTGTAAAAGTGCGAGCGAGAGAGTCCTCTTTCTGCTCGGATTAGATAATGATCCAAGATTTGGAACAATCAGAGCAAAAATATTTGCAAAAAAAACTTCTAGAACCAATGCCTTCAGAGTCAACATAGTGTTTTCACAAAAAATACAAAATTTTGATGTAATTCTTACTCTGTCTGAGTCTGTATATCCCAGAAACGATTAATCGATTACTAAAATAGTTGACAACTATTTCAATAATCGTTTAGTTGGCGATTAATCGATTAGTTGTTTCAGCCCTAAAGGCATGTTACTATGTAAAAAATGCCTATATTTTAAGCGACAAAATCTAAATAATGGTTAAAACCAGATTTTAGTTTATGGTTTTATTTTGTTGACAAAGATCTGTTCAGAGGTGATTTTAGACATGTTGTTAAGTTCTAGTTACAGTGAATAAATCTGTAATATTGAAAGTTTGTTCTTGGTATTTAGGGATGAAAACCTTCAGAATATTGTTAAGTTCAAGACTGGAAAGTTTGGAGTCTGTAGGAGCTACTAAAGTGGAAAAATTGATGCCACAATGTGAGAAATATGCTTTTTGCATTCACCATGTAGTTCTACGGAGAAACATTGAACCAGTGCAATATTTACACTCTTTATCATGAACATTAGGTAATTCATTTGCTCCTCGGTGAAAATGTATATGCAAAGAAAGAGACCAAAGTGGTCCAAAACTTGAAAATTGGAAAAATGTAGTTTTGCCTGCAGCGTCTTCCTTTCAGTAGAAGTAAAACACATTGAGCAAAACAATAGGCCTCCTCATTTATGTTCAGAGATAAAGCAATTAGTAAACATTTCTGTAGAATCAGCCAGAAGGCTGAGAGAAACTAGACACAAAGGGCTAAGGAAGTCTGTACTGCAACAGTAGTTTTTTGGGGAAGGTGCGCTTTGGCATTTGGGGAACAGAAACTTAAGAGAAAAACAAAGAACCAAGGCACTCCTCCCACAACTACAATACTCTATTTACATTTTCTAAAAAGCTTTATTGTCCTGGGCTGATACATATTAAAATCTTTTAAAACATGTTGCTGGTTTCTTCAAATCAGCCAGAGGGCTATTCCTCCTTGGACTAATATTATACAGTCACCCTGAAAAATAATAATATCACCGTTACAAAGATCAATAAAAAGTTCTGCAAAAATACTGCAAATACTCAAACATGGAAACACACAACTAAAGAACAGACAAACATGATCAGATGTTGAAAATGTATGCTCATGTTTGATTTATGTATTTGTGTCTGGTTTATGTTTTAGTGTTGATGCAATGGGACACAACATAAAATAACATGGAAATTATGATATGTCCAAAGAATAAAAAATGAAAAATAGATGAAGAAATAATTATTGAAATATGAGAACAATTAACAATACATTTGAGAGTATGATGCTTTGTTTACATGTACAAAATCTAGAGGACTGTTGGACTCAAAATCTATTTAAAGCAATGAAAAGATATTGTAGTGCTTCTTTGGAGCTGATGAAACTTAACTCAGGTTCATCGATGTAAAATATACTCCATCTTTTCAGTTCGTTTTAGCTGAACTCTCTTCTATTGCTTCACCTCCTGTAGGAACAACAGTCAGTTACATATAGTATATTTCTGCATATTTGTGACACATGTGAGAGTTCAGTTCCCAAAATAGCTAAATAAAATCAGCTTTTACTGTGTATATTTTCCAAATACAGCTTTTTTTTCTTTCTTTTTTTTGAAATACATGTAGTATTTAATGATAAAGTTACAGAGAGATGCAAAGAAGGTGCAGGGACACTTTGGGTCAAACATTCGCTCACTGTAAAAGAAAAGACAGCACTGTTGTTTGTTCAGAGATGATGAGACTAAGGAGCAGTTATGAAGATGCTGAGGTTGGTTTTGTTTATGGCGAGGATGTCAGGGGTAATTTTCATTAGTATTTTTATGTCGTATTTAATTGAACTAGGAAAGTAAGTCCATCAGTGACACTGTTCATGTTGCTGCACTCAAACACAGACCTGATGCTGCTCTGAGTGACATTTGAAAGTTGTGTTTTTAATTTTACAACAAATTAAAAGTACAAGGAACAAAAAGACAACCCTGCAAAAGGCTGAGGGGTTGTTACCTTCATAAACTCATTGCGTGGTCATACAGGACTTTATGAGGCTGCTTCAGGACGGTGCTATTGAACCGATTTGAGTCTATTTGGCTTTTCCTCTGTTATTGTCATGCTGAAATGTAATAAATGAGGGTCACAGTGTATTATTGCAGTTTCAAAAGTGTATTTTTCTGACAATACTCAATTGCATAAAAAACATACAACATAAATGTCTAATATTAAAATCGCAAATCGATTCACAATTGCAATTTATTGTCAGAGAAATCGCAAATAGTTTTTTTTGTCAAAATTGTGCAACCCTAGCACCGGGACCCTCTAGGCGGTTGCGAATGAGGTCCAATGGTAGATATAATGGGTCCCAAGATGATTTCAAGACACAAAAAAATAAAGATTATTCAGCTTAAGGCTCATGGCCAGAATCACCTGGCAGGAGGATTTAACCTAATGTGATTGTGCATGTTTTGGTTTGATGAGGGAAACCGGAGAAACATGGAAACTCCACAGAAACGCCCGCATGGTGATTGAACCCGGGACCTTCTTGCTAACCGCTCAGCCACCATGCTGCCACTTTAATTATGACACTATATTTAATCATTCTTATTTGAAAATAGCATATTTATGGATAAAAGTCAAATTGCAAAGCCAGCTTTGTAAATCAATATTAACAAAACAAATTTTTAAAGATCTTTTATTTTATCTAAAAGTATTGGGTGCTGAATTTTTTGCATGGTAGTTTCGAGGGTCATGGCCTGTAAAGCATGGGAAAGCCTGTGGTAGATACTGTAGATAATGAATGGTTTGATAGTGTGACATCTAAAACAGCTGGAATCAATCAATCAATCAGTTTTTGTAACGCCCAATATCACAACAGGAGTCATCCCAGAGGTCGGTACAAACCCAAAACAAGTCAATATCATGCATCCATCCATTTTTTTCTGCTTTATCCGGGGCTGGGTCGCGGAGGCAACAGTCTGAGCAGAGATG
>OMNZ01044728.1:0-10331 GCA_900303255.1 Lesueurigobius sanzi | reverse complement strand
GTATTAAGATAAAAGGAAAAATATAAGTATCAAACCAAAACAGACCCAACTCTATGCTTGTATTTAGATCAGCTGTTCCAATTTCAAGTTATATTTACTAAGCAATTTTTTCTTATTTTAGTCATCAAGACCAAAAATAAGTGAATATTTCTTTGTTGTAAGAAAATAGTTCTAAATGTTACTGCTTGAAAAAAGATAACATTGCTTGTTTTTAGTCTAAAAATGCTAGTTTCAAGATTGCTGAGGGTGATATGGGGCTAGTATTTTCTTATTTTTGAAAATCTTACCAAGTAAAATTTTCTTGTTCTGTTGGCAGATAATTTTGCTTGTTTTAAGTATTATTTTTCTTATTTTAGTATTTATTTTTCTTATTTTTTTAAGTGGACTTTTTGCAGTGTAGACCTTCCTCTACGGCGAGGAAAAACCCCAAAAAACCAAAAACCACATGGTAAAAAAAATTGAGGAAACCTCGGAGAAAACCAATTTAAAGGAAGGATCCATTTCCCTTTATAACTTCTACATTGGATAGCTGTATGACTAATTGGTCCATTCTGTTTCTTTCTGAACCACCTGAATGTGCTCTAGTGGAAACCCATCAAGGCAATGCCAGACTGACCCAACCTTGGCTGTACTTCTCCGGTGCAGAACGGGGGTCACCGGAGGACACAGCTCTGTTCGTGATTGCTCTGAAGGTGAATGGGTGTTATAAAAGACTCGGTCGGTGGACACATGAGCTGCCCTGATGACTAGCGCCTCTCCCCACAGACCGGAGGGGTGTGTCTGTCTGCCTCGGATCAATAGTGCCCAAAGTGATGCCCTCGAAGACCACTTGACTGATGAGGCATGAAGGACGCGCACCTCGCTTCAACTCCGGCAGCCTACCTCCGTTCGCAGGTTTCTGGGTCATTCCCGTCTCTGTGGTTGGCGCATAGTTTAACCAAAACAATCTCAGACTTTACTTTTGTTCTCCTCAGTGTCTCATGAATAGTTATGTCACCTGTGGCAAGACACTGCAGGTAAAAACATTGAATTTTCATGCAGTGGTCAATTTAGAGAGTTTTGGCTTGTTTTCGTTCTTAGTTTTAACGTTAAAGTGAAAAATAGAACAAACTCACCCTTTACGACAACAAGTGGATGTAACAAGTTGCCGTTTGTATCACTTCACAAATATTGACATGTTTGCTCCATGTTTGCAGCTGATCTCCTCTACAAGACTGTGTCATTAAAATATCGTCAGTTCTTTTGTGGAAGACTAAAAGTCTGTGTGAATGTTTGCAAAGATATACACGCACATGCTACAAAACTTTAAAGACTCTTTCTCAAAATTAGATTTTATCTCCACTGTTACCACCCACAGACACCAAACTTTCCAGTCTTGTACTTATGTATAATATTCATAACAATATTTTGAAGGGTTTTTTTTCTGAGGAAACAAGGTGAAATTTTATTTTTACACAGATTTGTGTCACTGATAACTAACATAACATATATACAGTATAAACTAAACAAGATACACAAAATAGCCTATTTATCCAACTAATATATCAACAGAAACAAAAAACACACATTTAAACCTGGCTCTAGTGACTATTTAGATTGCATCACCAAATATATTGGCAATTGTGGCCATTTTAACACTTAAAATGCCTTATTTTTTATATGAAAACACAAAATGATCAGTAATATAAATGATACCTTTAAACTATGTTTTTCCATATTCGCCTGCGCGGTCTCGCCTTATACAAACAAACAAACAATAAATTAATTTAAAACACATGCTCTGATGTTTCCTTTTTCATCACATTGATTTGATATCAGAGCAACTAACAATTTAGGAATTTACCTCCCTTTCTTTAAGGCTGGATTATACAGAGCAAATCTTTTAAATACTGCAGATCAGTGAGTACAGAATACAACGATTCACAATATGTGTAGGCTGAAAGCCATCTGGATCCTGCTGATGTTTTGGAACTTCTTCCTTATGTAGGACACGGGTGTTACATCATTTTCATCATGGAAATGTCATCTGTACAGTGTATTTTAGATTTCAGCACAGTGGCTGTCAAACTACAGAACAACTGTATGGACAGTTTGTTGACTGAGCAGAATGGCCTCGTTTTAAAAGTTTCCACAAACAGGCTGACAGTATGGGGCCTGTCAACTTAACAAATATTGTATCACTGGTTCTGAAGCTTTTGACATCAACGTGCAAGGAAATGTAGTATCACCAGATTTAAGACCAGTCTACCTGTAAAAGGATTATACCAGGCCAAAACATAGGCTGTATCAGGTCTAATCCATGGGCTAAACAGGTCTAAAATAGGACTAAATCATGGAGTTCAAAACTCAAAAGATAACAAAAAAATAGGCTACATAAAACTGTCTCTAGATTATAAAGTTACTTGTACAGTATTTATTTTAGTTGTTTATGTTGTAAATGTTAGTTACTTAGATATACCGCAATAAATGATGGCATACATTGATATAAGTATTAATAAACTGCATTTTGAAATGATCTAGCAATCTCCTGCTCAGTACTTCACAACCTTTTGAGGGTCTTGGCCCTTACTTTTGGAACCCCTTATCTATGTCACGGCAGCTGTGGACACAGTAGTGAATAATGCATTCAGCATCTGAAAACAGTGCTATATAACCCTTAACATCACTACAGATTATGAGTTTTTATCAATGTCTACAGCAGTGGTTCTTAACTGGTGTGGTGTTGGGACCCACCATTACCCTTTGAGCACAAGCCGAGACCCATGCATCCATCCATCTTCTTCCGCTTATCCGTTGCCGGGTCTGCTCGGATCACATTGCACCAGTCCCTTATGGCTCCTCCTGTAGGTGGTGGGTCCACGGGAGGATGGCGCCATGACACTCCTTCGTAACGGGTAACGTAACTGGCCTTGATGGTCTCTCATCATAAGAGGCTTCTAAACCGCTCTTGGTCTGACCCATCACCTAGTTTGCCATGGGAGACCCTATCAAGGGCATCAAGCTCCTATAGGTTCATTTGGGTGCTCAAATCTCTCCACCACGATAAGGTGGCGCTTCAAGGAGGAGGAGCTGAGACCCAAATAACATTTATTACAAACTATAAAATATTATTTGGCTTAAATCTGTTGCAAATAATGACAAATACTGTATTTCTATTAGATTATTGTTGATGTAAGTATTGAATAAAGCAATAAAGATGATATCATGGTCAAAAACTTAATTTTAACATACTCGGGTTGTGTATACATTTTTTCAATAGATAAAAATAGTGAAAAATATTCTCTGGGGAAGTCTCGGGACCAACTGAAAATTGTTCCGCAACCCACTTTTGGGTCCCGACCAGAGGGCCACTGGTCTAAAGCATAGGCAGAGTTATGACGAGGACCTGGCCAGGACCGAGACATGGAAGCTGTATGGTCTTTGTAGAGGACTTCACTAAGAGAAAAGTATTATCCTTACATTGAAGCTACAGTTTGTTGTGAACTGAAGTGAGGCCTCAAAGGGACAGGCACCAGATCCAAGCATTTCCATAGACACACAACTCCCAAAGCCATCACAGAAATAATCTTTTTAAAATGTCAAACAGTAACAATTTGTAATCACCCTAAAGCAGCATCGCTCGTAGTGTCGCTCAGAGCCGAACCATATTCTTAGAGGTGCGTCATGTCACCGGTGGCACGGGTTGATCCCCCCTCATCTCCTCCACCCTGCTCTGCGCCTTATCTCTGCAACCCGCCTCCCCCTCGCACCGCTGCCCACCCTCTCGTCTCCACATCCATGCCTCGGTGCCAGCTGTGTGATGAGCCGGGGGCTGTTAAGCGGTGGTCAGCCTCTCTCCAGATGGCAGTCTGAGCAGCAGCTGTCTACAGGGGAGCTCTGTCAGGCGGCTTGATGGAGAGTGAGGAGATGATTGCGGTTTTGTTGCATTTCCAGGTGAAAATGGGCACTCGGAATAACGGAAAAAAAAAAAAAATCAATCGCCGACATGCATGAAGAGAAAAGCCCGTGTAGCCCGAGGTGGTGGGATTTGCGGGGCTGTCGTCAGCAGAGCTCGGCACGTTTGGAGAAATGGCGTGCGCTTGCCGGGCCATATCTAGTATGACATCCCAGTGCGGTGTAAGCCTGGGGGAAAGGGCCTCCACGGGGGATAGACAAAGCCTGTATTCAAATGTGAGGGGATTTTAGTTGTTGTTGAGTCGGTGAGTTATGTAACCGCTTGAATCATTGCAACAATGTGAAAATAAACTAAAAAGCATTTGACATTGAATGAGATAAAAGTAATGCTTCTCCAAAAATTGTGTTTCATAAGAATTACAGTTGTGGCCAAAAGTTATACCCCTTAAGTTTAGGGAAAGGGGAAAGGGAATGTTATTTGTATAGCGCTTTTCATATGACACAGTCACACCCAAAGCGCTTGGGTGTGACTGAACCACCTGAATGTACTCTAGTGGAAGTACATTCAGACAGATGTGAATGCTTTAAATGTGATATTGCGATAAGATACATAGCCTTTTAATCTTTTGGCCATTGTTTTTTTCCACTCATGGTTAGTGGTTGTCATAATGTAAAGCAGAAACTACTCAAATGTCCCTGATCTAACGTTTACATGACCTTCAACAACTGCCAGGAAAATTGTTCAGGAGCAAAGAAAAACTCACTTCAGCTGAAATACAGGACTCGGACAAAATTGGACTCTCTGAAAAAAAATGTTGTTTGTTTCAAGATGCAGAATATGTAAACTTTTGATCAGGGACATTTGGCTAGTTTCTAGTTGAAAAGGGTAAACAAACAATTTTTGACAAGGTTTTTGTGTTATCATTCATATTTTTTTGGCCACAACTGTACTTATTGTGAAAGAACGCATATAATGTGTGACATGGCTTTGACTGGAAAAGACACTTCTCCCACATAGCCTTACCCTAACCCTGGCTGGTTGTGACAGAAAGGGCATTTGATGCGAAATCCTAAATTACTATGATACTTTGTGACAACTACACCGATGCAAAAAGTTCACTAATATTTTTTGTGTGGAGCAAAAGCAAAAGAACTACGACTGCTGCTACTGTAGCTACTACTACCACTACTACTACTACTGTTTTCATTTTTAATATGTCAAAGCAGAGTTTCCCAGTGAGAAAAGATTTACCTTGTGGTGGAGTCCACCAGAGAATCCCATCTTGCTTACCTGGGATATTTATGAGGTGGACACACAGAGCTTGGCAGGTAGCCCAGAAGGGGAGAGTACAACTACAAAAGAGAAAAAAAAAAGACAGAGGAAACAGAAGGGGCCAAGGGATATGACTATAATGCTTAAAGAATTATGTTCCAATCTTCTTTTGTCATTTAGGGTCTTTGGCATATTTGTTTTTCAATAACTGTCCATTTCAAACCTTCTTTCTTCCATTTTAGTTTCCAATTTCCAATTTATTTTTTACTACAACTTGGGGGGCACAATAGCGGAGCGGTTAGTGCTCTTGCCTCACAGTAAGGTTTATTGGTTTATTTGCATTACTATTTAATTTGGTGTGTATTTTTCTCCACTTGGAGTTTTTCACCTAGAACCTAAGGGGAAAAAAGACTGTTCATTCGAATGAAATCCAGTTGTTTACCCCGTTCGAGTCGGGGAGCTGCAAATAAATTTGACGGTAAGAAGGTCCATGCGGGGTCTTTCGATGTGGAGTTTGCATGTTCGCTCCGCGTGCCTGTGTTAGTTTCCTCTGGGCTCTCTGTTTTTTTGCTGCCAATAAAAACATGTACAATAGGCCAGGGTGAATGAGAGTGTGTTTGCTGGTGCCAGTGCGGCGCAACAGATGGAACTTTGCTCATTCCTGACTCCCATGTGTGTTCATTAGCATGCAATGTCCCAACCAATAAACACATGAATAAATAAATCTAACTACTACAACTATTACTTGGTGCACTTTGGTATGTCTCAATTGGTCAGTGATTTTCATACAATATGCATCATGGTTTATGCAATTGTCTTTTTCCAAGGACTTCCAGCTGCTGCATAAACAGCAACAACAGTGAGAACAAATGTACAGCCATTTAATGCATATTTTAAAAAGTAGCTCTGGCTATTTCTCCCAGCCAGAGAAAGACAGAGAACTTTGATGATTTTTGAATAAACCCACGTTGTGTGCATGTTGATCCAATCCCATATGAGCTCCTCTTGCAACGCTTAGCCCAAGGGAACCCACCTCTCCCGGGATCTCTGAAGCTCGCATCCGAACCTGCACCTCAGACTTACGCAACCGCGCAGATTTTCCAAACAAGCCTGAACAAAAATCTCATATTCCCTTTGCGTAGAGATGATTCACCCCTGTATCATCGCAGAGAAAACGTGATATTGGTCTAATTCGCCCGATATGCAAAGGTTCCATATGAAAACGACGGCCTCCTGTTTCCGTTTGGTGTGTGCGAAAGGCGGAAGTGTGTTAGCAGCATGACCCCGGAGATGAAAGAACACTTAACTAAAGCCAAGTACTTATTACCAATGGCAAAGGGACTGGAAGAGTGTAAGTGGGCATTACAAGCAGTGAAGATAAAAGAACTAGCTCTTTGTAAGATGTTTTTTCTGCTGATAAACCATATAGAAGATGTCCTAGGCGTATTATCTATAGTTCCCAGTCCAATTTTAAATGTAAGCTAGTGTAATTTGCATGTATGTGTTGTTACGGCTTGGGCTGTTTAGGTTTTAGTTGGAGGGGGTTTGGGGCCAGTTGCAAAAGTGTCTAAAACCAGGGCTTTTCTGCCCCTCATGGCTAAACGGTGAACTGCATTTTTGGATGTTTTTTGAGGTACCAAATGTACATCCTGCTGTTATGACCACACCCACCACGATCAGAGAAGCATTTCAGTCAGACCGACCACGCACTGGGGAGGAGCAACGCATCCAAACGACATCAGTCACGTGTCATAAGCACTTACCGCTTCGAAGAGAAGATAGCATCAATACCACGGTGTGAAACTTTCTTTTGTTTATGTGTGACGCTGTATGTGCTGTTCCTCATGGCAAAGACAGACGAACTGACTGTTGATGCTTCAGTTAGTTAGTCTCCTTTATTAATCTGCCAAGGGAGAAATTTGTTTTGGAACAGGGCAGCTGATCTAAGTTGCACATTAGTGAAAAACACAAGAAATACAAAGTCCTCTCCTCCTCTGCATGTTCTCCAACTCACAGAGGCAGGAATGAAAGAGTTCTTATACCTATTGTATCTGCACAAGAAGGTCCTGTACCTTCTTCCGGATTGCAAAAGTGAGTACTCAGAGTGTAGAGTGTGAGTAGAGTCTGAAATAATCCTGCGGGCCTGGCTGATGGTAGATTCTTCAAACTTAGCTTGAAATAAATAACCTGTTGCCGACAATGGCAGATCCCACTCTCCTGCATGGTTGCGCCCAGAGTCACAGCGAGACAATATTTCCCTCATCTCAGGGCAGTTTTCAACCCTCAGTGGGCTAAAGTGTCAGTATGATTTATGTGAGAGCATAGACAGGATGTGAATGCTTTAAATGTGATATTGCGATGAGGTAACTGCTCCTCCATTGTTTTCGTTATTCCTGCTTGTTCCTGGATTCATCCCGGTACATGATCAGAGAGCGAACCTCTCTTCCTTTCTTTCTCCTAATGTTCAGACTATTGGACTTTTGCGTCTGCCACTTGGAAAGCTTGTGCGCGAGGCAGATGCTTGAAATGCGAGAAAAGCTTCAAACACACAGCTCAGGAGGCACGTGACGCGCCGCACCATCTCTTGACGCCCCATTGCGCGAGCCTGCCATATTTTGAATGTAAACCCAACGCCTTAGCCGTCCACGCAGCCTTTGGTGTGAACGCTCCTTTACAGGGCTCATAGATTACAGCTAAATGAACTGTGAATAAAGTCATGTAAAACTGAATTCCATTCATTTTGAAGTAATTTCTAAAGGGAATATTTGAGTGTCTGAGGTCTATGATTAGCATATCACATATTCTAGCATTAGCATATTCACAGCAGGGAGCACAGGGAGCCAAACCCTGACTGTGTGGCTTCAGCATGTCACGTTTCACAGTTTCACATTTCAAAGACGCCAGGCCGACAATGGAGAATTTAACATGGCACCATTATATTGGAACAAGGTTATACTCAATGCTTTCACTCGTTAACTCAGGAAGCGTCGTCTAAAACACTTTACATTCATCAAACTGCCGCGGCCTGAAACGAGCGTGCGTTTTGAAAACACTTGAATGACAATCACCTCGTTTGAAAACTTCCACAAGTCCCACTTAGCATTTTGTTGTTGACTCCAAAAAACTTAAAAAATATACTTCAAATGACTTAGTTGCAATGAGCTGTATTTACATTTTGAAACATTTGTATGTCCTCACTTTGTAATACAGTGTCTTTGGAGTTAGCAGATCATCTCAAGACCAAAAATGAAACTTAAAGAGACTCAACGGAGTTTGAACATTTTCATACTCGTTACTGCCACCTCTGGCCGTCCGCGTAACTGCAGTCTCCATGTTAAGCTGGTGAATGCCTGTTGACTCGGCCCGAACACGCAACTTTCTAGTGACGGTGCAGGCTTATGGCGGCAATTGAGTGGGATAGGTGTGGGCTCACAGTACAGCGCGGGACATTGATGGAGCATGTAGGGGGTGGAAAATATATTCTTTTTAAAATTTTAACTTCCGTAGAGTCCCTTTAACTTCATCTCCTTACAGTAATCCTTACCTACGATGTAAGACTTTTGAATCTCATCTTGTCTTGTGTTGGCCTGCGTGTGTATGCCTTTGTTTAAATATGAGCCGCTGATGTTCATAACTCAACAATGTCATTCAATGTTTTCAGATTTCTGCCAATTTAACACTATGGACATGTTTTTGATAAGATTGGTTAAATGAAGACACTAACCTGTGTTTTTTCTCTCTCCTTTCTCCTCTTTCCCGCTGCCTCCCTGACGCCTTACAGGTAACATGACTTTAATATGATTTGCTGCTGATTTAGCTTGTTTGCTTATTGTGAGAGCTGCTATGAAGTTGTAAATAGACATGACGTCATTGTGGCCCAGAGACACATGTATGTACATGTAGAGGGTGCATGCTAACAGCTCAAGCTTAAAAAGATACTGTATATAAGCTACTAAAAAAGATCTAGACAAAGAATATATGGTGGTTTTCAGAGTGGGAAAGGGGTTTATACGTCACCAAAAACTTCATTGTTTGTAGCAGGGTCTGTCTTTTGGACGTTAGTAATTAGATCTTTTGTGATGCGATCTGTTTTGACAATATTGTGCAATCTCTGACAGAGATATTGACATGATTTATACAGTGAAGATATTGAGATGAGGGAGATTATTGAGGGAAATTAGTCTTTTGCAATTTAATAAGGCCTTGGACACACTGGATGATTATTTTACCTCTATTTTTATGCCTGCCACAAAGGCAGGGGCTTGTATCTCCTCTCAAGCATGTGTGTGTGTTGCTGAATTTGTGCAATTACATTCAGTACAACATAAACCTGATTCTTTTTTTTGCTTTTTTTTTACGGAATTCCGGCCCTGATGATCCATAAACCTTTTGTGTAGGTTCTCAGTCGTACAGGAGTTGTCCTTCATAGGCAAACATTCTTCAGTCTTCAATCTGTACTCTGTAGTTGAAGTGTAGGACATTTCGATCTTAGTCCAAAGATCGTCATCAACTACTAAAGACTTGAGCATGCTGTGGGTCTCTTAAGAGTGACCTCTAACGCCTCATTTACATACAGTACGTTATGGCCACGTCACGTTTTACGCACGTCAAAATGACCACTGTAGTTTACACAGAGTGCATTGCGTCTTTTATTGTGTGATAGTGTAAATAATATAATGCAATATAATATGCTCCTATACATTATTTATTTCAATATCCGAACATTTAACTTAATGTTGAAACGATGGCAAGCGTTTTTTTTTATTTATTAATTATTTACCTGTGAAGCATCACGTGACGTAGGTTCAGCTGCGTCGCAACAGTCACAGGAGAAACCGGCGAGTCAACACATGTTACATCGCGGCTGGAAATTTGACTGTTGCTGGCTGTTTTTTTAAGTTTAAGTAATAAACTTAATTGTGACATAGCTACGTGATGTTTTATGTGCTAAATGGCAAGTAATGCATAGGCTACGTGCATTGCAACAATGTCGCTACTACAGTTACGTGATGTTTTGGGTGCTAACGCTAACAGATGCACATGCTATACGGAGCCCGCCAGGGGACATGAAGGAGGAAAGAAAATATTTTAAACAATTTTGTGTTTATTTGACTAGTGCCTGCAGTAAGCAGACGAAAAGCCTTCGCTGCTCTGCTACTTCTGG
>OMNZ01044720.1:0-10030 GCA_900303255.1 Lesueurigobius sanzi | reverse complement strand
GTTGTCATTCCACATTCCACTCTCAGTGTAATCTTTTTTTTTTTTTTTTTTCCCATGTGTAATGTATTATGTAAGCCCTCCATAGTGTAGTGCATTAAAAAGCGTGTGTAATGTATTATGTAAGCCCTCCATAGTGTAGTGCATTAAAAAGCGTGTGTAATGTATTATGTAAGCCCTCCATAGTGTAGTGCATTAAAAAGCGTGTGTAATGTATTATGTAAGCCCTCCATAGTGTAGTGCATTAAAAAGCGTGTGTAATGTATTATGTAAGCCCTCCATAGTGTAGTGCATTAAAAAGCGTGTGTAATGTATTATGTAAGCCCTCCATAGTGTAGTGCATTAAAAAGCGTGTGTAATGCATTATGTAAACCCTCCATAGTGTAGTGCATTAAAAAGCATGGGTGTTGGGTGGCCCGTTGAAGAGGGCAGTAGCTCCTCATCAACAAACCCCCACCCAGCTGCCCTAACAGCTGATTTTGTAGATGTTCCTTTACTGTGTGATGCATTAAAGGATGAGGTTTCATGAGCCCACTGAGAGCTCCCTCTCACCAGGCTTATAGCACACTCAACCTCCTGTGTGTGCTAGTTATGAGAAACACAGATATTTAATGAATGCACAATAACCTGACTCACTTCTCCTGCCTCATCTTGCTGAGCTCCTCCAGCAGTGCGGTGCCGTGCAGAGGCCTCGTGAGTTCGCAGCCCAGCCCCAGGCCTCTCTCTCCGGGTTTGATCACAGGCGGAGGCAGAGGCAGGTTCAGGCTGTTGAGCTGCGCGATGTCCAGCGCTGCCATCTGCTCGATCTTCTTCACCCCGCTCTCCACCACCACCACCCCGTCACCGCGGCTCTCCACCTTCAGCGGGACCACGGGCTCCAGGCACGGGGCCGGAGACTCTGACTCCAGCCCGGGTTTCTTCTGGCGGGAGGCCCTCTTCTTAGGCGCCATCTTTAGTTGACTTTAGTTGAAGGGGTTGGTAATTGGGTTTAAGCGCTTTGTTGGGTTTCTCTCTCACACGTTGATGTTTGTTGATCTGTGTGGGTTTGGTCTTGACTGAAAAGGTTTCAATGTTTGTCGTTTGTGGGTGGTCTATTCACAGCACAGCACACTGCACCTGCCAAAACAAACACGGGTACAAATTACACTATATTATTTATTTATGCCTCTTTTTTAATAAATTGCTTTACTCTCAACTCTTGATGCAAAAAAGACAATAGGTTGCATTCATGTTACAGATAATTTTCTATTTCAGGTGCCAATACAACAGCCAATACATGGGTTTCCAGTGATGTCACGCATAGTTGTGGCCGCCATTTTGTTCCCCGAAGTGGAATTATGCAACAATACAATAATTAGTGATACAGTATCACTACTCACTCAGGATGTAAATAAAGGTCAATTGATTGATGAATGTGATATCAATAAAGTATTATTCTTGTCTTATCTTAACGAAGAGAGTACATGTCTACATAAACAAAAAGTGCGTTGCTATAGTTACAAGGCAAAGAGCAGTTACTGGCAACAGGCAGGATAGAGCAGGAGGCTCCCACACAGGCCAAAGATCTCCACTCCTGAGACTAAATGAACACATCGAAGAGGTAACAGACAACCTTTCTGCGGGATTTTTTTCTTGGGTTGAGTCAGACCATAGATAGGCATAGAGACGTATAGACTGATACACTCTTGCACTGGCCAGCGGGCAACAAAATGGCCGCCCTGACCACTGAGGTCATGTGACTGAAACCCATGTATAGACCTTTCTCAGCTGACATCATCGGCAGCGGAACTTATGTTGCAAAAATGGGTTGCCACAAGAAATTCAAATCAAAACATTGTATATCTCTCTGCTCTGACCATTGGTGGGCAGCAAAAGTCACATGACGGGTCCTGAGCTCCATTTGATCAGATATCGTTGTCTGATCTGACCACTCAAGAGCTGAACCGTCTTGGAGAGCGTGAAGACCAGTAACACCATTGTAAAGAACAGCTGATAACATGCAGCGGGTGGAGCAAATCAGTGGAATGCCAACCAACAGGCCGGCGTTCCATTCCAAGTCACATGACCGAGAAAGGTCTATACAGAGAGAAGTTTTCGAAAGACATCTTCAAAAAGACAATTGACAAATGCTTTTCCTGATCATTATTTGATTCATTGATTCGCAAACCTGCCATATTATTCTTTTCTACTGAAAATACTAAAGTCTCAAGACTCATCAGGCATCAAAATTGTGAATCAAATTTGTGTATTTGCCCTTGATTTCAGTAAGTAAATGAAATGATGCGCCTACGGAACAAGTACATTTGCACAAATAAGAAAAAGCAAGTGCAATGACATGTTTTTTTTATTTTTATTTAAGTGCAAAATTCTTATTAATTGTATACTTATTTCAAGAAACTTTTATTTTTTTGTTGTGATGAAGTTAAACAACTGTGCTGTTAGTTTGGTCAAGGTCTTGGTAAAATATGTTCTGTCCAAATTTTGCTCTCCATAAATGAAGACAAATATAATCTCCATGTCTCTAAGCTTTTACTAAAACAGGTCAGTGCTGTTCATTTTATGTAACAATACAGGTAGTATTAATAGCATAAATAAAGGCATAACAGGCAATAATTCATATAATTCAATATATTATTACCAAGAAAATACAATCCATGGTTCTTATTTAGATGTAAAGATTTTTTTTTTTGACAGTTTTAGGTTTAGTGCTGAAAATGAAACCACTATCCACATCTTTCCCTTGTCATGAACTGTGTTTTAAAAACAAAGCTATGGTTGCATTCACGTGACATTACCACATTGTAAAGATTCTAAAATTGAGGTGGTGGATTTCTAGTCGTTTATTGCTAATTTCTCTGTAATCCTGGGCCAATCCCCATGAAACAATCTCTTCTCTGTCAGCACATATATGAACTAAGGTCTAATTATTTTATCATAAAGGTGTCCAAAAGTGGTGACAATATTCAAAAACGTCTGCATGATGTTGGCCAGTAGAAAGGACTTTCAGCTATAAGAATAATATGGCAGGTTTTTTAATCCAATCTCTATCAAATACTCAATCAAGCTCAACATTTGTCAATTTTTCTTTTTGGAAATTTCCTCCAAAAACTCTTTCTCTGCTATAGAGTTGTATTGGCACCTGCTCCAAATTAAATGGTGTCTTTCAGGTTTGTAGGTCACTTCCCCTTGTGACCGGTCTTAAACCTTTGTATTTGGATGTGGTTTCACCTGTGGTTTCACCTGTGGTTTCACCTGTGGTTTCATCTGTGGTTTCACCTGTGGTTTCACCTGTGGTTTTCACCTGTGGTTTCACCTGTGGTTTCACCTGTGGTTTTCACCTGTGGTTTCACCTGTGGTTTTCACCTGTGGTTTCACCTGTGGTTTCACCTGTGGTTTCACCTGTGGTTTCACCTGTGGTTTTCACCTGTGGTTTCACCTGTGGTTTCACCTGTGGTTTCACCTGTGGTTTCACCTGTGGTTTCACCTGTGGTTTCACCTGTGGTTTCACCTGTGGTTTTCACCTGTGGTTTTCACCTGTGGTTTCACCTGTGGTTTCACCTGTGGTTTTCACCTGTGGTTTCACCTGTGGTTTCACCTGTGGTTTCACCTGTGGTTTCACCTGTGGTTTTCACCTGTGGTTTCACCTGTCAAAGCCATCAGTCACCACCTTCCATAGATGTGTGTCATGAATGTTTAAGCTCATGCTCAAAATAAAAAGAAGCAAACCATCATGTAAAAATGTGCTTGTAAATGTATTAATTTATATCGCTGTGTTACATTATTATCCATTCTTTGAGAGATTACACATCAAGTATATTTAATTTAGATTTTTAGCAGCAGTTTTTGCAGCTTTTTGTACATTTCTTGACTTCGAAGATATACTCGATATTGTAGATTTGTATGTCTTCCAAGTTCCAAACAACAATTTCAATATTATGTTAATGTAGACGATACATAGCCCAACCTCTAGGCCCAAGGGTTAAATACGACCTTCCAGCAAATAAGCCTTGGCCTCACAGATATTTTTGAATAACACGACAGAAACACTGTCAAAATGGTTTTATAAGCTGAAAATACAGTAAGTTCTGTAAATGCACCCATAACAGTCCCGACCTTCTAGGGGATAAAAGGTCCCACAATCAAGCAAACTCCTACAAAACGCTTTGCAATGGGGTCTCACGATGTACTCTGCAAATCCTGACGTGACGATTTCTACAAACTTGTTCTGAAATGTATACAATTATATACAGTAGATCCTTTCGCTGCTTACATCAGCAGTGACATCAGCTGGAGGCAGGAAGTGAGCAAGAGAAATAAGATTAAACTAAAACTAGCGATTATAAGTGTGAAACTACATCTAAAAAAGGTCTTCCTGTTGTTGTTTAAGCTGCAAGAACAAGAGGAATGACATTTGAGACGATAAATATGGTTTTATCTGATATTTCCACCAACAGTGACAACAGCTACAATGGAAATAGATAGGGATCTAGCTTCCCGCCTCCAGCTAAACCCAGAATGTTTACAAACAATGAAAGGGTCTATTAGATCAGCAGCTAATGTTTCCGACAGTCTTCTCTGATGCTGATCTTCTGGGTGTATTTGAAATGTGAAAAGTGAACTGAATCTTGAATTGAAAACATAAATTGTCAATCTAATCCCAATACTATTATATAAGTCATGCAGTTCTAGTTCAGAAACTAATGATGACTAATGATCTTGATGAATCAGTCTGTAAATTTGAAGTACAGCTTGGTTGTGTTTGTTTTGTTTGTATCAACATTGACCACAGCGATGGTTGACTGTGGCTTCCAGGTTTGTGTTATGATGGACAGCTGCAGGCTAACCTTGGCACTGGATATTTCGATCTGTGCCGAGCTGAGATAGTGTTCATGCCTCAAATGCATTACGATTCTAGACACATCAGTCTGTATTTAGACATTTTTGTGTGTGTAAACTATGCAATGCATATTTTAGTCCAGAACGTTGCCTGTCCATTTGGCTTTCCTTCCTGAGGTTTCATAGACAGCAATATTTTGGACCTGGATTTTACACAAATACAGTATATTCCTCTGCTACGCACTGGTGGCACAGTTCTCGACAAGAAGATCCCAGGCTCCTGGAACATGAGGAGCTTTCTTCATGAAGCTCCCTGGGTCAGCTGTTGTGTTTACTGTCTATAGAGCTATGTATATGTTTACTTCTTATGAAGTCCTAAAACCAATGAGGTACAAATAAATATAGTCAGCAAGTAAATTTGCCCTTGATTTGAGTAGATTAAAGTAAATTATCTACCAATGGAACAAGTATTTTGGTACATAAATTAAGGAAGAAATTTGCACTCAAAATGAGAAAATTAATCTAAATTTACTTGAAATTAGACCCTTTTTATTATTTTAAGCGCAAAATTGCTTGTTCCTTTGGCAGATAATTTGACTTACCTCCTCAAAACGAGGGCAAATAGAAAATGTTTCTGGATGACTTCTTGTGTGCCTCAGTGCCTTCTTGTTACTTCAGTGTAACGGTGTTTCAACTTTTCCAGCAGCTCTTGCAACATCTCAGACCCTCATTCATCTGACACCAATGACAGCTGCTGCTGCCTCCTGTCCATGTGCAGACGCTGTAAACCGTCAGTCTATTTAAAAAGAGACGCCCGGCTCTCAGCAAACTGGACCAGAGCAACAGAGGCTCTGAGATAATATAGCAATGTCCAAGTCAACTCAAGTCCGAATCCACATGGGACAAGTCCAAGTTGAGTCCAAGTCCAAGCCATGACATTTTGTGTCAAGTCCAAGCCATGACATTTTGTGTCTTATTTAGCTTACTTAAAGGCACTATACCTGATTTTTTCCTAGTGATGAAATGGAATTAGTTTTTTCCCCCTTTAGTATATACTAAAGGAGGAAAAAACACATTTCTGGAAATAATACAGTGCATCTAAATATAAAGCATTTCTTGTTAATTTCATGGTTTGCATTCTATTTCTGTGATTTCTGTGATTTCTGTGATTATGACCCTAAAAAGTGACCCTGCCAGTAGCTAAATGTGCTCATAACTCATCTCTAAGAAGAAACAGGATTTTAGAAATGATTTTAGAAAGTTAGGATTGTGTTTGGACCACAAATATCAATCTCGTTTACTCGCTCCCTCTTTCATTATCTGTAGTTTAAAAATTGGGTATAGTGCCTTTAATGAGCTCTCAGAGGCTTGTATTTACTAAATCAGATACAGACCACACTCACATCTGCTGCTAATGTTCAACTGTAAATCCACCTTTTCACGCTGCTGTTTTATAGGTGGTAAATTCTTATTATTCTATTTTATGCATGCCCTTATAGTTATTTATTTTTTTCATTTTACAATTGTTATAGTTATATAATGTATTATTGTTACAAGTTAATACTTCATGTCGCACTAGTATACTGAAGAAAATTCCTAGTCTGTGAATTGGCACAAGATTAGATTTTTTAGTAACTTATAAAACATCTTAAAAGGCTGGAACTAAAATGTTTGGGACCAATCAGCACTTCCATCGATAACGACAACATGAGGTTTACCCACTGACTTACAAATATGAGTAACATTTTAAAAACTAAATGGGGCTTTGGACTGTGATGTCAGGCAAAGGGGCGTGGCCAGCGGATCGTGTTGATGTGTATGTGGCTGAGGCGCCATCTTGTGAGGCCAAACAATAAACTGCAAACTGTAGAGCTAAATAAAGACACTTCAGGATCGTTTGGGACTGTTGTGTAGTTGATTGTAATGTTTGGATGCACAACCGGCAAGGGAATAAGGGAATAAGGGAATAAGGGAATAAGGGAATAAGGGAATAAGGGAATAAAGGAATAAGGGAATAAGGGAATAAGGGAATAAGGGAATAAAGGAATAAGGGAATAAGGGAATAAGGGAATAAGGGAATAAGGGAATAAAGGAATAAGGGAATAAGGGAATAAGGGAATAAGGGAATAAGGGAATAAGGGAATAAGGGAATAAGGGAATAAGGGAATAAGGGAATAAAGGAATAAGGGAATAAGGGAATAAGGGAATAAGGGAATAAGGGAATAAGGGAATAAGATTGAAAATGGGCTCTTCTCATTGTTTCCTGGCCTTTTAAAATGACAGCCATGACGTCAATTCCAAAGCTCTATATTTCATTGCTTTGTTGCTGTGATATTAGATTGATATTATTGTGCTGATGAAATTAGGTTAGAGAATCGGCACAGAACAATAACTGGCGACTTGTTACTAGGGCTGTCACTAACGATTATTTAGGTAATCGATTAATCGGCCGATTATTTTTACGATTAATGGATTAATGGGTTGGTGCAAAAAGGTGCATGGAAAGTGTAATTGTTCAAAGCTTTTTGCTCATGAAGCTAAAGTGACAGCGTTTGAGGACGTCTTGATGGAGTAAAGTTAAAGCTAATGTTTGTAGGATGCTCTTTGTACAAGTTCCACATGTCATTCCTCATTTGAAAGCTAAGAACCTCTAAAATTCACTCTGGGATTGTAAAAGTGAGAGCGAGAGAGTCCTCTTTCTGCTCGGATTAGATTATGATCCGAGATTTGGAACAATCAGAGCAAAAATATTTGCAAAAAAAACTTCTAGAACCAATGCCTTCAGAGTCAACATAGTTTTTTCACAAAAAATACAACATTTTGATGTAATTCTTCCTCTGTCTGAGTCTGTATATCCCAGAAACCATTAATCCATTACTAAAATAGTTGACAACTATTTCAATAATCGATTAGTTGACGATTAATCGATTAGTTGTTTCAGCCCTCCTTGTTACTGAATTGGAAAGACGCAGCATTCGATATTAAAAATAATAAATAGCCTAAATGAATAAAGGAGAACAAAAAGTATAAAGGCTACTTCTTATATAAACCTTTTACCTTGCACACAAATGAATTCGGCTCATGCAACTTGGCCTTGGTGTGTTTGTTTTTGCTGCTTTGTGACCACCTTGAACCTCTATTGAAGGCCAGCAGCTTAGCACTTGACAACATTTGCAACCATATTAAATTTAATCTCCCATGTAATCCCACACAGGTACTGACCGCAGACATGATCTGGATTTTCCATAACGTAAACACTAGCATCACATTTGAGCAGCTAGCAAAAATGTCATGCCGTGTTCGAGGGGAGTCTAACTTGGAAGTTTCCACTTACTGTTGATATAATTTGTGCCTAAGACTCTTCTTGAAAAGGTCTTATCCAAACATCCATGCAAAAATGAAGTCGTTTAATTAGTATTTTGCAGAAAATGTGAGTACTAAATCAGGACAGAACCAGATCTAACCAAAACTTGATTATGTCTAAACAAGGACTTACTACTAGGACTAAAGAATGTCTAAACCAGGGCTTATAACAACAGACGCTCCTGATAGCCAATATAAGTACAAAGAAAATACTTTAGGGTACTCTACTATATCTAAAACCAAACATTTAGTGTCACAAAGTCTCTACTCCATCTAACTAAACGACTTCAGTGTCAAAAATGGTAAACAAACACTGAGCATCACTGCCATCCCAGTCTCTTGAGCTAAACACCTTCCAACTATCACATCGGGGTTATTTATAGAGACTGACCCACGACCACTTTGGCCTCCATCAAAACAATGAGACCACAGACAAAAACTGCTAGTTTCCATTCATAGATTATAAATATTTAAAGCGTATGTATCTCACTATATGTACTGTATCTGTATATGTTGGTGTAAATAAATGTGGCTTTTACCAACATGTTTCAAGAGATGGACTTTACAAAAATAAACAAGTTAAAGCTTTCCACTCTTGCACCATTTTACACTAAATTGTTTCTATTTAATTTCTTCAAAGTTTAACACAGCCTCCAAATAGTGTGCTGTTACTGCCTCAAGATTAGCAGTGAGATCACCTGAGATCTATATCTCAGATTGACCATAGATTAAACATTTTAATTTGATTAAATGCATAGCCCTTGCTGTCTACTTGAAGTTACAGGACCAAGGCATTTGATTATTTACAATATATGACAGTGACATGATGAAATTATAATCTGTAGTAAGCCTAGTTTTATTCAAATCCAGACATAAAATACAATTTAAAAAGTACCTCTTTCTTGTATCCAGTAACTGTTCCGTCCTTCCTTGGCCTTCTGAGTGTTTATTGTTTACGTATTCAAAGTAATCTTCAATGTTTCTCAAGTCTTAGTCCTTCGATCCTCTCAGTTTGGTGGTGTGCTGTGTGTGTGTATTGGATGATAAAACAGCCTGAGGTAAATTTGGGGTTCAGACCTAAGCAGTGACGCATCAACCAGACAATCCTTAACCCGACCCAACGCCCCTCCTGCTTCCCACCTCCATATCCAAATACAGGCACCCCCGCTTGGCCCACCACCTTACTAAATATATCCCCATCACTTACCCTTCTCCACCTCGTACTCCTCCAATGGCCTCACCATTTCAACGCTGCATGTTCCCATTCAATGAAAACACTAGCAATTTCTTTACTTTTTTCAACAAAATTATAGGCTAGTGCAGTGTTTCCCAACCAGGGGTACAGGGACCCCTGGGGGTACACAAGAGCTTAGCAGGAGGTACTTGGACTAATTTCAGATAAAAAATAAGAGGAAACTTAATTGTATTCTTGATTATTATGTTCAAAGAAAAGCTATTTAAAAATATTCAACTGTAGAATTTGAGTTAGTTAGTTGTTTAGAATTAGTTTTAGTCATTCACTTTCTAAATAATCAACAAAACCGTCAAGGCTGGGGGTACTCGGAGTATAAATGAAAGGGCCAAAGGGTACGTGAGACCAAAAAGGTTGGGAACCACTGGGCTAGTGAACTAAACTAGGAAAATCCTTTTTTTCTCATTTGTAGTTGTTTGGCAATATTACACCAATCTAAAGTCTTTTAATTGTTGATGGCTGTTTTTTCTAACATGGCTATGTCCATGAATAGGATAATACACAATTATGTCTTGTTAGCCTATTGAAGGAACTGCATAACCCAAAAGTATGTAGGGTCTATCTAGTGTTGTGTTTACGATA
>OMNZ01044718.1:2526-12723 GCA_900303255.1 Lesueurigobius sanzi | reverse complement strand
CAACTAGGGCTGCACAATTTAGAGCTTCGGAACTGCAATGCATTATGGGAATTTTGCCACCATTTTTCAGGACCACATAACGATGAAAACACAGCCCATTTTCATTATTATTCCCTCGTTGATGGTGCGTTCTAACATGGCAGTCAACTACACATGGCCATGTTAGAACGCACCATCAACGAGGGAATAATAATGAAAATGGGCTGTGTTTTCATTGTTATGTGGTCCTGAAAAATGGTGGAAAAAATTCCCATAATGCATTGCAGTTCCAAAGCTTTGTTAGTTGCAAAGATTTGTTCAGAAAGGATTTTGGAAATTTGGTTTAGTTTATGATTAAACTAGTTATGAGTGAATAAATCTGAAAAAACTTAACTGGGGTTAAAAACTTAATAAATTAGGCTCGAAATTAAACATTGAAAAATCCCTCTGAACAAACCTTCAAAATATTGTTCAGTCAAAGTCTGTACGAGCTACTAAAGTGGAGATGTTGTTGCCACAATGTCAGAAAAATACATTTTGAGAAAATTGTCATGGATGTTACAATATCTCATATACAGTAGTTCTATGGAGAAACATTGAGTCAGTGCAATACTCTTTGTGGTAAAGATTAGGAAATGTATTTGTTTCCAGGTGAAAGTTTATCTGTTAAGAGAGTAAACATCTTTAAAAAGTAAAGACTTTAGCCTTGATGAGTAGTACTGTAGGTGTATGAATGATTATAAACTAATACTGAGATGCATGACTTATTCAGGCAGCTACAGTTCTGATTCTCGTCTAATCAACCGCAACATTATTACATCGTCAATATGAGAATGTTAGTCATCCTTGTGTCTTTTCTTAATTCTGATCGATGTGGGGCCAGAAAGTATACTTTGGAATGTAATAAAGCCTAAATAGTGTACACTTTAAAAAAGCTCACAAAAAACACTTTACTAAGTTAGTAACTGCCTGAATAAGTCATTGCCGTATTAGTTTATAATAATTTATACAGCTGCTAAGATCAAAACATGATGATCATAACACAATGCGGACAACACAGACTGGTCTTATTGTTTTGAGAGAAAAAAAAAATACTGCTGTACAATATACTCAAAGGATTTTATGGACCAAAAGTGGGTATTTCCTCCTTGAATAATCACAAATAATAGTTGTGTGTTACCCATAAGGCCCGATAGTGCCAGATGAACTATTGATTTGTATGTTCCATGTGTGAAAATTGTTGTACCACAGATAATTATACTGTTTGCACTCCTTTGCTCTGAGATGTATTGATTTTACATTCTCTTTCTTTCTTTGTGTCTTTGTGTTTTTATATCTTTCAAAGAATTAAAAACTGCTAAAGCAAGTAAAAGAAAGTAAACATTTTAGGTACTTTTCCTATACTGAAGTCAAATGTATGATGAATATGCTTTTTGAAGAGCTCCTTCAGTGGGAGACTGAGGATGCCACGGTGCAGCACTGAGCGCCACAGGAGGTCCTTTCTAGTGGTCGCCATTGAACTGTTCAACTCTTGCCCCTTCAGCGAGGAGAGATAGTGAGGGAACATGTTGCACTTGCTCCTGTAGCTATCCTGTTGTGAAAGTAGGAATGTACTGTAAATAGGAATGTACCATATTTAGTTCTAATATTTTACTGTTTTTCAATTATTTGCGTCTTTTATGGCTCCTTCTGGCACATGGATTTCCTTTTGGATTAATTAAGTTATATCCTATCCTTTTACTTCGATTTAGAGTCTCTGGGGCTGATCTTGCAGTACGTAGGTGCAGGTGACAGGTTACAACTCACAAGCGCACTCTGCTGACGCAGTGAGTGAGCTGGCCGTGGGCCGGCTTAAGCTGAGGTGTGCCACCACTGGTCAAAACCCATAGCGAATCAATGAGTATATAACAATGAGCCTACTGGAACCGTGAGGATTGCACGGTTCATAAATACTAGCGGCAGGACTGATGATTTGGCCTGGAGTGACCCCTACAGCCAAGAGTGAGAATCGCATGGTAAAAACAAACTTTAGCTTTTATTTAAACATGTGACCCTCAGTGTGATGTCATTGCTGTGTCCACGCTATGAGACAGAACGCCTCAGAACTGATCTAATATGGGATTATTGTCTTTAAATATGTGCTGGACAGTTCGAGGGTTTGAACAATGACGTAATTTCTCCAGGAAGTAGAAAACGAAGCACTTCAGAAGTCAACACGAAAGGACCAATGCAAACAGGATGAATTCAAAACTGTGTGATTGGGAGACCTCGCAGATCCTTAGTGCCTCATTGTGAGCAGCGGGTCACAAACATGTTTCTTCTGTACTTTCAGTGCATAGCAATAAATGGTGAGAAAACACTTGACTCTTTCAAGTTCCTTTATCCGACCACTAGCGCTACACCGGCAGCCATTTTAGATGTCTGAATAGTTTCACTCTGGGGCATGAATTACTGCCCCGTGTTGGATGGACCTCTGCAAGTATCTGATTGTAAACTAGGGATGCAACAATTCTCGATATTATATCGAATCGTTTGATACGACCTCTTCGATTCAATACGCAAAATAAGTGTATCGATCAAAGATTTTAGATGTGCCGCTAATAGTATTTTCAGATGTTTCCGATGTGTCCTCCTGTGCCGTGTGCATTCTGCCTCACTCAGAAACAGCGCCTCTGAGCTGCCTGTGGGAAACTCCTCCCCCTGCTTTATGTGCCTGGAAGGCGGAGAGGAGCAACACGTTTGTTAGCTGCTGTGTGTTTGTAGAGATGAGAAAGAACGATGGTGAGCGAGGAAACGGACAGACCAAAGTTTGAGGATGTGCCACCTTCGCACAGATCAGCTGTGTGGCAGCGGTGCACTCACCCGGACAAGCTCTCTGCTGCGAGTGAGACAGACAAGGTAACGCTGCCAAAATCTCAGACTATTGTCGACGCCTTTCAGATGAACTATAGCTTCACCTCCGATAAATACAAGCAAATCTTACAGGCTGCAAAAGCGTTGAAAAATTAGGGCTTTCATTCCCTTATGAAACAGTGCATCCACCATATGCCATCTCCTCTCGTAAAAGAAAAAAGCGATCCCCTCTCATACATATTACACAAAAAGTGTCATGCTATTTACCAGGAAGAGTGCCAAAACATTGTCGATGAAGAATACAGTATTTTCAAGGGTCTATAAGAGGTAAAAACTTGAATATTTTGCACTATAATGAATTTTGATACAAAACAGCAGAAGATTTTTTTGGTTATTACTACATTGAAAAAATATTTAATTTGAAAAAATTATTAAAACTTCAGCACGTTAAATGTATTGAATCGAATCGAAATCGTGACCTTCATATCGAAAATCGTATTGAATCGTTGCATCCCGTTTTTTTAAGAAAATAATATCACCCTAATTATGTAGAGGGCTCAGAATCCATGCATCAAATGTGATACAAATGGCCACACGTGGTTAACTCTGTGTCTTTTAGTGACAAACTTTAAAACCATGCCACCAACTGTGATTGATCAACCCAGAACAACCCAGAAAGGACAAATGTTTGAATGTTACCCATTTACTTGCTATCTCCCATACCATACCATTCCCATCTCTCGTGGTAATTATGTACAATGCGGTGCACCAATTATGTGTTAGTTGTGAAGAAAGAGGAGAAAGCGATCGCATGGGTAAGACTTTGGCCCTGGCAGCCCTGGGAGCTCCGCGCAGAGCGGCAGATGGCGTAATGAGATATTCTGTAATAACAATCAAAGTGCCACAGCTTCTGCCTGCATGAGGCCGCCGCACTAACAGTGCCACAAATCATCACGGATCATGCTTTTTCTCTTATCTGTGAGACTGCTGCAATGGAGAAATCCTATAGTGCTTTTTGGGGTCACATTTGTGGAAGGGGGGTCTGCCTAAGAGTCGAAGAGTTCAAAGCTATGCATTTTAAAATAGGCACATTGTGGGACACAGCGTTTGGTCTCATTTGGACGGACACGACGTTCACAAATGGCTTGATCAGGCTCAGTTGGTGCACCGTCACATCAGGGTCAGGAGGGGAACACTCAGGAGGGTCATGTGTGTAAAAATACATCCATTTACTGCACTGTACATTATTCCATGGTAGTGAACGAGGCACGAGCATGCTGCTGCATATAATGTACTAGTACACGGTATAAAATATGCACAGCTAAATGTGACCAACTCATAATAACTGAAGGTTGGCAGAACAGAGGTGTGTGGATATAGTGAGTCTATTATGTTTGTTTTGATTATATTGGCAATGCTGTACTTTTCTTTTTTTGGTGTTTACTTTTATACCTAGGGAAAGGACAGCTTGTTAGAATGAGACATTTTCAAACACATCGCTAGGCCCTAACCCTTGTCCATCACAACCGTTTGCTCACACAAAGAAAGAAGCAGGGATGAAACAACCAGCCTTTGTGTTTGTAAGAGTTTAAAATTGAAGTGGTGGGCCAGTAGGAAGGCTGGTAACTATTAATGTTCCGATTTTTCAACTTGATTTGTTGCTAATTTATCATCAATTTGTCATTACTTTGACAATCCATATATGGCACAAAGTCCATATATTTCAGCACATACAGTAACTATTACAATTTACCGCATAAAATCAAATAATTGGTGGTGACAATATTAAAAAAAATAAACAATGTGCCTTATTTTTTGTCCAATGAAAGGACATTCAGGCTAAACATTTATATGGCATATTTGTAGATCCAAATTTTACCTAACAATAAGGAAGTTCCACCATAGAGTGTACATTAATGATGGAGGTACTACGCTAGTTGTCCGCGAAGCCAGTTAGCATACAGGGGCTGGCTCTGGAACCTGGAAGCTCCTATTGACTTTCCATGTAAGCTTTATGCCCCTCTTTAACTCATTATTGGAAATAGTCTTGTTAATAAGTGCTTGTCTTACGCGCTACACCATTATGTTCTTTGTCTTTTAATATTTTCAACATTAAAAGAGAACTTGCACATACAGTACCTTAATAGGGATTTGGCGCCAAAAATTCCACGTTAGCATGAATTGGCTTTGTTAGCCCGCGCTGAACGCTATGGGGAAAACCACGCAGGCTACCTGCATCTTGATTTACACATTTGGGTTCCACATTTTGTGAATTTACTTTTGAAATTTTTCTTCAAAAGCTGTTTTGCTCCCATTGGGTTGTACTGGCCCCTTCCCTTCAACTGAATCTATGACAACAAATACCAGAACGTGAACACAACCTATTTATGCATTTGTAGTAGTGTAATGAATAAATAGTGAATTGTGTGTTTTGTCTTTTTTTTACTTGTGTTGTATCTATTATAGCTTTTTGCTACTAAATTCAAAGTAATTTATGATGAAACTGTAAAAGGCCTAGGGTAAACTGTTCTCATACGCCACACTAGTTCAGAGGTGTGCTTACAGTATAAGAGATATCCCCCTGAAAAAAGCTGACCTGATTTTCAGTTGTCATATAAACAGCCCGCAGATTCACACAAATCCAATTATGTAACTGTGTTGTGTAAGGGGGATACATACAGCGCAGCCCATAGAGAGGAGTGACCTGGCTACTTCTTAAATATATCAACTTGTGCCGTGAATTTAATATCCGTGACGATTTGCAGCATCTTAACAGGCTCTTCGTAAAATGGTGGTACCTTGTATGTACGCACAATGAGAAAGCATGGGCATGACATGTCATTATATAGCAGGGAATACATGGCCCTAATATGCTTTGAAGGTATTTTGCACAGGGAGGAGTGAGAGAGGACGCCTTTACATCTGCAACAATACACCATATACTAAGGGCTTATCAGTTTGGAGTTTTTCCACACTGTGAAGAGTGTTACATGTGTCACACCTGTTTCCAGGGGCAAGGGAAGTTCACAGTTGTTTCCCATAATCCCAGCATGGGAGTATCAATGAGAAACCCAACAATTATCAGTCAGGAGTAATATTAAGAACTCAGACAGGAAAAGTTCATTACATTCATCTTTGCATCTCCAAATTGGCAGCTCTTTAGGGAGTAGTCTCTGGTTAGTTGTCAATTTCTTTCAAAAATTTTCAGAGGAAAGAAATGTTAGCGAGTGAAGGCTGGCTGAAGTGCAGATGATAAAGGCTGAACTTCAGGTCTTATACTATATACGTCAAGTCAGTCTGCTCTCAGAGCCTCTGCCAGAGCCTCAGTCAGTGTGTGCTCAAGTTCAGAACATCTTTTGGACAATCCAGCTTCTCCTTTAAGGGGGTTACACTGTGGAACTCTCTCCCCACTGGACTAAAACTACAGACAAACATAAACATCTTCAGCAGAGAGCTCAAACAGTGGTTAAGATCGAGACAGAGTTGTTCTCATGTGCAAATTGTGCCTTGTTTTGATCTTGAGTGAAATGTGTTTTATCTTTTGTGATTTAAAAGTCCCCTGTTGAAAACTAGCACGTGCTGTAACACTTAAAACAATGCATCTGGTTTGTCCAATGTTATTGTTATGTCCATATTAAAATAAATAAATATGAAAGAAAGGTATCCAATAATGCACTAGATTTCTTGTATTTTTTAAATGTATTTCTTCTTTCTTTAAATATATATTTTTAGCCCATTATCTTAACTAGAGATCATTGATCCAGTTTTTTAGTATGATGCTCGGACGGTGTGACCATTTGCACCGAAAGCATAATAGGCCTACTTTTAATGCTTTTGAAATACTACTGCCCATTAAAGGCCTTGTACCCATTTCTTACATCCCAGTTCTGCACAACTTTCTGGGAGCAACTTATCTTAGTTTCTGTGTGTGGACTTTTACAATCACTGTAATGCTAACAACAGCCAACCTGCTTGTTTCTCGTAAAAAAAAAATTAAAAAAAAACTTATTTTTATTTTTGATGCACAAAACATTGGGTACACGGCCTTCAACAGACTATGTTTCACTCGTGATGCCTATGACCTTGAACATAAGCTAGATTCTACATCAAGTGAGTTACCTATTTTTAGAAATGTACCATCATTATCATGTGGAGCGTAATAAATCAACTATAATCGTCTTTTAATGTCATTAGAATAGCATGCCTTGCCCACCACTTTACTACCATTGTATCCTGCATTAGGCTGGCCACATCCTCATTTTGACTGAGAGCAGAAGCTTGTCACTCTGATTTCGTTGAAGGGCACATTGTCACGGCTGATGTTCAACAATATGACTAACCCCACTTAATGGGCGCCAAGGGCAGAACTCCATTATGTCAACAGTAATACAGTGCCGTGTGAGCCCCTCCATCCGCTCAACTGTGTTACACTCACATTCGCTTATGAGCAACGTGCAGCAGTTACGTTACGCGTGTCTCCAGATGTTCGCTCTGCACGTGTGGAGGAGTCGTACGCGCGGCTAGTTTTGCTCGGTTTCACTTTGACAGAGGGAGCCGCTGCATGAATGCGCCAATGCAGCTCTGGGTGTACGAGCTGCAGGCGAGGTCTGCCATCTAGTGGTGACGAGCGTTAGTACAACAACAAAGAAAAGGTTGCGACATGACTTAGTGTTGCCACCTGTCCCGGTTTTACCTGATTGTCCTTCTTTTTTAGTGGTCTGTCCCGGGGAAAAAAATATTTTCCCGGGACACTCCTATACTGTATATCACCTTTTACCTGCCCACTAGCGCCCCCAGGTGTCTACAATCAAAAACTAGGAAATAAGCCAAAACAATAAAGACTGGACATATTATTTAAAGCAATTAACTGAATGAATAACAACATAATGGTATTAAAATTAATCAAAATATTACTGTTGAGAGCAAAATAATATTATTAATAATATTATTAGTAAACACATCACAAGGTTATGTCCTGTCCAATTTTGCTATAGAAGGGCATTTTTTGGTCTTGGGTTAGATGTGTGCATGGCGCCACTGCTTATAAGCAAAAGGGCCGATTGGGTTGCCAAAATGTCCAGGTTTTTTGTCAGACACAGGTGGCAACCCTACTTATGACTCTTTGATCGGAGCCCAATCTTTGGAGTCCGTTCATGAAAAAGAGCCGGTCAAAAGACTGGGAAGACTGTAAAATAGCTCATATTAGTAACAAGAAGGGCAATAGCTCATATTATCTTAGAAATATCACTGAGAGGCACACCTTCACTGGAGTAATTTAAACCCACACTGTGACGGTTTATATCCATTAAAATGTGTTTGTAACAAAAAGTTAATAAATAAAAACAGACTACAACTTCTTTTTTAATATATTTAACTACAGTTTTACTACTTTGTCTTTCTTCGTACCTCTTTTTACATTAAAGCTGATTTGGTCATGAATGTAAAAATACTAGCAAAAGGGAATTAGGGATTTGTTTGGCTGCATATTTGTGACGCGCAAATGTATTTCCTACAGTGGGCCAATAAAGTCAGCTCACAACTGCTGTTGAAAGGTGGTGAGAACACAAAAACACAGAACTCAAAATTAAAGATTTTATTCTGTACAATAAAATATCCAGTGGCATCCACCTCCCAGAAATTAGAAATAAATTAACAGAAAATATGTACTAACAATCAAACAGTGAACTTATAATCCCAACACTTTTACTTAAAGAAAATTAGTCAAACCAATTATGGCAAAAAGTGTTTCAGTTTTCACAGAGATCTATGACAATCTACTTTATTAGTGCAACACCCAAGACATGGATGTCTGAGAATTCAGATTTAATTGAACTAGAATTTGGCAGAGTCTGTGAGTAATCCATAGCACCCGTGCACTGCTGGGTGTCACAGACCACCCACTTACCTACGTTGGCCCTGGAGAAGCAATTTAGTTAATCATAAAATGTCGGCGATCTGTATCAAGAAATGTCCAGCTGTCTCGATTTATCAGACTTTGTCTAATGAAAAGAAAAATGGAATCACAATAAGAAACAAGGTGTTAACACCACACCCTAATTTACAGAAATGCTGTAATAGTTGGCTTTGTCATTGATTGAAAAATAAACATTATATCTGGATTAATATTACACACATTTTCATGCCATTGTCAGGTAAGGCACAGTGTCATCAGTAATTGATCTGTTCTTACTTTTGGCGTTTTCTGTTAAGACATGGTACAAATACCAGTTGAATGTAATCAGATCAAAAGGTACATTTAGCACAAATGTGAGTGACTGTGTCATAGATGTGGATGAAGATACAAGATGGCTCCTGCATCCTCCAGTCTTTTTAAGGCTTGAGCTTCATGATTGAGGTCATGATGAGAGTTCTGACAGGGGGAAAAGGGCCTTAGTATTAATACCAATAAAAGCAAACGACAAAAACAGATCAGTCCCGTACCTTCATAGACTTCATAGTGTCATATCCAAAGTAGTGGACTGGATGAAATTGTTTTTTCAAACTGGGATATCCAAACCCAGCGACATGGACCACATCACAGTAGTTGAGTGCAACGAAGACAGCCAGGATTCCCGTGGTGGGATGCACTGTCTGCTGAAAGAAAAGAAACATTATTAGAACCAACCAGCAGATGTACACTACACATTTTTGTCACTAATGTGGTTTGATATAATTTATGTGTGTGTTATAGTCTGAAGCTACCACTAGATGGCAGAACAGAACAACCGACCATTTCTCAGACAGAGACCTGTAGCATACACACAGATACAGTGTATTAACACACACACACACACAGAGCTGAACAGTGATGTTGGGATTACTTCACTCTTACTACTCGTTACTGCTTTGATTACTTTATTTCTAAAGTAATCTGATTACTAATTACTTTGGTTTAAAAAAGGATCAAGCACCAGCTGCTTAGTTTTTTGGAATGAACTTTATTAAAGTGCAAATTCTGTGATTGTCAGTGGCCATGTAACTTGATCAATAATAACCTCATCAACTTCAGTGTTGGTGACCTGCCCCGCTCTGATGTGTTTCACCCATGCCGAGTTCCCTCATGTCTTTATACCCCTGTGTTTCCCTTTGTCGCTTCATTGTCTGTGTCAATGTAAGCCCTGGGTTTTTGTTCTACTTTACATTTCCATATGGGACACTTTTTGTTATTTAACATCCCTTTCTTTTTTGCAGTCCAGCATTTTTGCGTCTTTCTTTTATAGGGCCTTTCTATTATATGAGCTATAAACTGTCAAACTCATTTATACAGTACCTTCCACAGAAAAAGGAAGTCAGAAGAAGCGCTTCATTTATTTAGCCCTTTCACAGACATGGTCACAAAGCACTTTTCAAAGTAGTAGTAAGCCA
>OMNZ01044716.1:0-22670 GCA_900303255.1 Lesueurigobius sanzi | reverse complement strand
ATGGAGGTTTTAAAAGGTAAAATACTGGCGTAATTGTTTGTATAAAGGCATTGTGACACTTCAGTGAGTTAGTTACCAGCAGTGACTCAGCAGCTAATGGAGCTGTTCCTTTATAATGTTTGTAGCCAATGTTAGTCTATGAACAACGTTTTCTAGTAGCTGCGAACATGGCAGATTCATGGTAACAGTGGATTTTCCCAAACTCTACAGGTATTGCCTATATTTTTGGCGATGTAGTCTAAATACCATATTTTCTGGACTATAAATCGCACTTTTTCTCATAGTTTGGCTGGTCCTGTGACTTATACTCAGGTGCGACTTATATATGAATTAATATGTTAAGTTAACATACCAGACACCTATTCAGTTTGTTGTTTATGCTTCGTGTAGCTGAATAACCATCAATGTGTTACGTTAGCATACTGTACACCTATTCAGCCTGTTGTTCTCTATTCTGTTGTTATTATTATAACTTTCCTTTCAAGATGAAATGTCTGTTCTTGGTCTCGGATATTGTAAAATAAATTTCCCTCCCAAAAATGTGATTTATAGTCCAGTGCGACGTATATATGTTTTTCTTCATCACTATGCATTTTTTGGCTGGTGCGACTTATACTCCGGTAAATACGGTAATGCATAGAGCCAGGTTTAAATGTATGCTGTTATTTTGTTGATATTTTAGTTATGTGTTAAGAGGGGATTTTGGATATTTTTCTTTTAGTTTTTGAATAAACTAGTTATTAGTGAATTAAACTGTACAAATTCAAATTTCACCTTGTTTTTTGGGTTTCAAATCTCAATAAATCAGGCTAGGAATTAAATGTTGCAAAATCCCTCTGAATAAACCTTCAGAATATTGTTGAGTCCAAGACTGTAAAGTTTGGAGTCTGTAGGAGCTACTAAAGTGAAGATGTGAGAAAAATGCATTTTGAGGAAATGGTCGTTGAAGTTGCAATTTCCCATATGGAGAAATGTTGAGTTAGTGCATTAATTACAGTTCTTATTGTAAATATTAAGTCATTTATTAGTTTACAGGGGAATGTTTATATGTTAAGAGATAAGAGTGGCCTCTTATCTCTTAACATATAGTTAGCTTTGATGAGAATGTATGCTCTTCAAAATGCTGCTCATGTGCTTCAGTGGGTACAGCTGGCAAATTACTTGTTGATGTAATTACTTTAAGTGGTGTAATTATAAATAAAACAATTTTATAGATTGATTTTGTAATTATAGATTGATTTTAGATGTGGCTCTTCATGTACTCTTGACCTAGTTATTAAAGGTTAGATCTAACTGAAGAGAGAGTTCAGTATTTCATGCTTTTTCAGGCTGCCGGTGTGTGCATTACTCTGCATTACTGAATACAATCATTTAACTCACTTCAAATTGGTTTAGCGAACGAAAGGAAGGAGAGAAGAGGTGGTTCTTTCTTTTTTCACCCATACACCTACATACACACATGGGAATTGGGGAACCATTTCTCATTTCACCACGTTTCCTAGTTTTCTCCCATGTGGTTTTAAGGGTTTTTCCTTGCCGTGGAGGAAGGTCTAAGGATGTGGGATACTCTAAGCTTGTTACTCTTAAGTGATTTACTTATTTACAGGACATTACATGTGGTTGTGACATTTCATTCGTGTGTGACATTCATTTGTGTGTGACTTATTTTGATCATTCTTGATGCCTGATATTGATTTGTTTTTGTCCATACCGTAGGGTGACCAGACGTCCCAGTTTACCTGGGACAGTCCCAGTTTACCCGGGACAGTCCCAGTTTTGAGCCCTCTGTCCCATGTCCCTGTGCATTTATCTGAAACCATTCATTTGTCCCAGTTCTACACAACCTCTGTCCCAGTTGTCCCAGTTTTTCACCAGTGCCATGTCCAAAGCCGCATATTTACTTGATGCTTTATGACTTTTGACCAAGACAATAAATGTGACAAAAAAATGCAGAAAGAAAAATTACAAAAAAATATGAAAAACACGGGGCAAATGACGAAATAAAAATGTGAGGAAAATTATGAAAAAATGATAGAAAGACAAAAACCACGATAAAATGTTAGAAACATTATGAAAAACAAAAAAACAATCGTGAGAAAAACTACAAAAAAACCTGCAAAAAAATAGATGAGAAAAATGATGAAAAAAATTTGAGAAAAAACTAATTTAATAACTAATTTTTGTCCCAGTTTTTAATTTGAAAAATCTGGTCACCATACCGACCTCTGAGAAGAATAGAGTTTATTGCCATTGTCAATGAAGGTTTCACAGACTAGGAATTTTCTTTGGAGACGACTCCTGTTGTGATATTGGGCGTTACAAAAATAAATTGCTTGATTGATTGATTGATTGATTCTTGGTTACAAATCCATACATTTTTCTGTCTCTGCGGACTCTGCACACACATGTATAGAAGAATATAAAAGAAATAACGGAAATATCGGATCGGTGCATCCCTAATGCACCAATCCGATCCTGGTATCTGGTATAGAGTTCGGGAATAGCCACCGTTGCTCAGAGGAAAGTGCTTCAGAAGATCATTAACACTGCTCAGAAGATCACTGGCTGCCCTCTCCTCTCTCTGACAGAGCTATACAGCTCACGTTGCTTCAAGAAGGCCGAAACCATCATCAGGGACACCTCACATCCAGGAAACCCCCTCTTTCAATTACTACCTTCAAGGAGTAGGCACAGGTCCATTAAGACCAGGACAAATAGATTTAAGAACAGTTTTTTATCCAAGTGCAGTTGCCACTGAATGCTGTCAAATGTAACCGGCCATAGGCCTAATGTAACTGATGAGTGTGTCATGTTGTGTGTCATTTTAAAGGATTAATTGCCTTTTAACATTTATTGACATTTTTTGGGAAGACCAACTGGACTACAACATTTTCGTTGTACTTGTTGCAATGACAATAAAGATTATTCATTCATTCATATTCATATTACACCATGCACCAATCAGCATTGACATGATAGACTTGATATTTTTTATTGGTTTCTACTTTGTAATGGACATTTGCATGGCCCAAAGACATTTTCAAGCAAAGTGTGTTACGTTGTGGATCATATTGGCCAAAAACTGGGACAGATCCTGTGTAAAAATTTGACAAATTAATGGTTTTGGAGGAATGTGTGGGGACATGGGACCGAAGACTCAAAACTGGGTAAACTGGGACGTCTGGTCACCCTAATCTAAAGTAGTGAAATATACTAATATTGGCCACTAGTGAAGGTCTCTGTGTTTGTATTTTAGTTTTTGAAATACTGTTACAGAATTACTGACATACCTAACATATTACATGCATTAATGATCAGATCTGGTCTTACCCTGGTACTCATGTACATTTTCACAATTGAGCTCCGTTTTCAGGTGGGAGGGGCGAACTCCTTTTTAACGTTTGAAACGATTGGATCTGATTTTACCCAATCGCTAGCCGGGTCTTAGCCATCCGTAAACTTGCCATCACCTACAACACCCGCCTCCCCCGCTCGCTGAACGGTAGGATGAAATTCAACCGATGTATCACGGCCCAGACGTGTAGGAAATGATAATTGACCGGAGTTCACGGACGGCTAAGGCCAGGCTAGATGAGATCACTTTACGTTGGAAGTTGTTTCTAGTAATGTAACAAAAAGCAGTAACTTTTTTCTTCAGTTTCTTTCCATAAACAGCAAATATGTTAATCCACAAATCTACTTTTGTGACATTCTCACGGTATGGGTTGGTATACTATCAGGTGTCGGTATATACTGAAATCCCAAATATCGGTATCGGAAGCAAAAAAGCTGGATCGGTGCATCTGTAGAAATGTGTAACTCCCTGTAGACATGATCTGGGTTTTGATAGAGCAATTAGAAATGAAAAAGATGTACATTATCAGTCATCCATGTGGTTAATTCAATCTTCTAACATTAAAACAAAAGTGGACTTCATGGCTGGAGGAAGCTTCCTGGATGGGGAGTTAACGCTGCTGTCCTGTTCAAATGTAAGTCCAGTTGTTTCATTTTAACGCTGGAAGAATCAATTAGAAAATGGAGCGTGGAGTGTGTCAGACTCATATCTTACATCTGGCGTTATTTCAAATCCACCCACACTTGTTTTGCTCTCTACTGGCTCTTCTAATCATATGCAAAACAGTTACACATTCAGTGTATTTATTGGTTGAGCTCTTTAGAAATGAAAGTGGCCTGTAACATTTTTTTAAATAATGTTTTGCACAGTAAGTTTTTGTCTCCACAGAATGGATGATGCGGAGGCCTGTTTTATTCTCAGCAGTCGTAATGAGGTGGATCGTACTGCAGCGGTAAGACACTTGATTCTTTAATAATAATGAGCTGTGAATTGTTTGAGCTTGAATAAATTGATGGAATTAATACAGTCAATCTTGATTACATTTAATTGTTTAGAAGTAAATTAAAAAATGACATAACTGTTGTCTCCTCGCAGGACCATCAAACTATACTGAGGGCTTGGGCGGTCAAGGACTTTGCTCCAAACTGCCCACTTTATGTCCAGATACTTAAACCAGAAAACAAGTTTCATGTCAAATTTGCAGGTGAGTCATTACAATAAGTAAATAAATAGTTTATTCTTCTGGTTCCATTTACATACTGTACCTATATCCTGCACTTGTTTATCTTTATTTGTGTGGTATTTAGACCTGTAGTAACACTGTGGACACATGTATAAACTGTATTTCGAGAGGTGCAGTGTTAGTGGCACATGACGAGGTCTTTATGGAGTCGCTCTGATGTTTCCAGGCAACGGCTGAATACACAGACACCATTGTGCCCTTTGGTTCACTGCTGCGAAAAAATACTAGGATATTTTACTAAAAAGAACAAAACATCTTGAGACTGTGCAAAAATGTATTAGTGTTTCTACTTCTATAAAGAAAGGCAAAGATTCTTCAGTCTCTGTAGTTTGAAGAGTAGGACGTTTCGCTCTTTATCCAAAGAACTAGGGCAGGGCGATATGACCTAAAATTGATATCACAATATAAAAAAGAAATATCACAATAACGATATATTTGACGATATAATTGACAACGGATGAAATATTTCAAAACCCCAGCTTTGCGCCTGTTGGGAATTTCTTTTTGTCCCCTTTCTTTTAGCACCATGCTAATGTCCTTGCACATTTGATCTACTCATGCAACATATACATCCTTCAAGTCATTTCACGTTTTAAGCAGCTGCCCCTAAAGCCTCCACAGTCAGTGTTTCTGCTGCTCTGAGTGGAGCTGAGTGTAGCATTAGCTGTGACCTCCGTCTGCCGCTGGTCCTGACTTCAGTCTAAATCAGCTGAGTGCACATGCTAATTGTATGACATCCACAATGTTATAAAACATGACGACGGTATCCAAAACTTATACCGGTATATCGATAGACGATACGATATGGCCCAGCCCTTCAAAGAACTTCGTCAGCAAATGAGCAGAATTGACTGAATTGTGGGTCTTTACTGACATTTCTTCTTAAAGACCCACAAGCGTGTCAATTCTGCTCATTTCTACACTTGAACTACAGAGTATAGATGAAGAATCTTTGCCTACTATGGACAACTCCTGTACGACTGAGAACCTACACAGGCGGATTCTATAAAAAACATAAACATATTACCATTATCCACATTTGCTAAATTGATTTCTTTGTTTGTTTCAGATCATGTTGTGTGTGAAGAGGAATTCAAATATGCCATGTTGGCCCTAAACTGTGTGTGCCCGGCCACCTCCACTCTCATTACTCTCCTTGTGCATACTTCACGTGGACGGTTTGTCAACTGCAATATGTGTCCTTTGGCTTTTTATGTTCTTGTTAGTGTTTTTATAAGTTCACTTTGTAGAGTACATATTTATATAATGCCCCCAGGGAAGTGACAAAGAGAGAAATCAAAAATGGAAGCTTAGTTTATTGTGGGCCACAGCATGAGTCAGGCAAAGTGCTTTAAACAAAAAGGGAAGGCAGGCAGTGCCTGAGCGGACTGCGCCTCATACAAAAGCATAAAAAGCTCAGTGTGAAAATGCCTTCTCTCTGCATGCCGGCATTACACTAATACATGGAGGAATCAATTGCGTAGAAACAAGAAATTGAAATCAATTGACCAGTGCTTCTTGTGCTGCCGGTAAGATTTTTATTTTATTTTTGTAATCTTTATAGAAACTGATACTAATCTTGTTGGTTGCGCTTCACTTACAGGACACTGCTAGAAAACAATGGACAGGAGATTTGAGCTTGGCTCACTCATAATGTACAGTTCACAAAGCAAAAGCACATGAATGTAGTCAAGTGCAACAATATCAAAAATAGAGTTTCACAGACATGGGTTCAGGCGGGCCATTTCATATTTGGTAGCAGTTGCTCGCACAGAAATATCCTGTTCCATTTCCAGATTGAGAGGATATGCGCACAGACAAACATCTGTGTGAAATCACGGTTTCAGTTCGATCCCTGCACCAGTCCACCATAGCATTGTGTCCTTGAGCAAGACACTTTACCCAACAGGAAACAGTAGGCAATCAAGAGCAGAGCTGGAAAGCAGTTCTCCAATCACAGACGGAGGTGCACACAGCCAGGCTCCACAGAGGGAGAAGCACAAGTTTCAGGCCGCATAAAGCAAAATTCAAATTGTGTGCAGATATGTGTATTTACAGATTCATGAACTGTATACATTTACATAGTTTTATCTTTTTAATTTTGTTATGCAACTTTCTTTGATGCGCAAGAGACACACAGTGTCCAAATGATGTAATGTTAAGTGATCCATGTGACTGAGGGAGCTGGAACAGTGGCCATGCAAGACAGCACATTGATTTACTGCACAACCACAAAAAGGATGAACCACTTGAGGAAGAACAATTACAATTTATTTTCGTATTTTCACAAGAGGTGTATCTTGTATTCATTTATTTTCGGCACATACAAAAATGTTGTTTTGCGTTTGTTTTCATTAGAGAAGGACTACAGTCCCCTGAGCAATGGCAGAGGATGTATGGATGTTGCTCTGGCAATGAGGTATACCATATCCGACTATGTGACAGCAAGTTCTTTGGAGAGTATAGCGGCAAAAGCTTCACATATGCATCCTTTCATGCACATAAGAAGTAAGTCTGATTTCTTTAGGGTAACATTACTCTGTACTGTAAAATTGTACCAATAGAGTTTGGGAAAACCCACTGTTGCCATGGGAATCCGCCATGTTTGAAGCTGCTAGCAAGCGTTGTCCATAGACTAACATTGGCAAGAAAAAGTGTAGAAAGCAGCCGTGGTACAGCTCCGTTAGCTGCTGAGTCACTGCTAGTAAATACATCTAACTCACTGTAGTGTCAGAATGATTTTATATGAACGAAAACTCCAGTGTTTTACCAAATCTGCTGCTAATCCCAAAATGCTTTGCGATATGACATCATATTTCCAAACTCTATAGACCCTTTCACTGCTTACATCATCGGTGACGTCAACTGGAGGCAGGAGGTGAGCAAGAGAATTAAGATTAAACTAAAACTAGCGATTATAAGTGTAAAACTACAACTAAAAAATATTGTCTTGTTGTCACTTAAGGTGCAAGAACAAATTACATTTGAGAGTTAGACATTTGTTTATCGTACCTTTGACAACAGCTATCTAGCTTCCCACCTCCAGCTAAGCCCAAAATGTTTACGAACAATGAAAGGGTGTATTAGGCCTAGGGCTATTATAATTACTAATTGCCAATTTCTGAATGGTTGCCATGTTTTCCAGTGGCATTCAGCAGTTATAACAGCGGACAAATTCTTGTTACAGCTGTTAGTGCTGCTAATAATGTGAACGGCAGTAAAGAAAAGTAATGTACAGCACAAACACTGCGCTCACATTAGAGCTTTGATGGTGAGGTACGTTTTTGAGAGGTATATTCCTTTCCTTTTTCTTCCATTCACAGTATTAGGAGTGCTTTAATGCAAAACTAAGCAGCTGTAACCAGAATTTGTCCCACCGTCCGCTGTTCTAACTGCCGAATGCAACTGGAAACCCCACATGGCAACAAGCTAATTCAGACATTGGCAATTGTTTCTGCATGTTTTTTCCCTTTAATCCTCTGAATATATTATTCAGGTATGGAGTGTGTCTAATTGGCATCAAGCAAGAAGACAATAAGAGCATCCTGTTAAACCCGGGTCCACGCCACATCATGGCGGCCACAGACACTTGTTACTACATTAATATCACCAAAGAGGAAAACTCTGCTCTCAGCTTTAACCAGGAGGAGAAGAAGGGCAAAGCTGCTGTGGGTATTTATGATGGACCTGCACAGCTCCCTGTGCACAGTATCATTGCGAGCATGGGTAACAGACAGTCCACAAATTCATACGGTATTATGAATTTAGCTTTTTTAGCTGTTTCTGTTTGTTTGTGAAACTTTGCAGGCACAGTGGCGATGGATCTTCAGAACACAAGCCCACCCACAGGTGGAAACCGTGTGAACGGGATGGGCGGCCGGCGGCCAAGCATCGCACCGGTTCAGGAGATTGCCGATTCCTCTTGCATTTTGCCTTGTGACATTCTTAGTGATCAATCTGAAGATGACTCAGTGTTCTTAGATGAGAAAGACCAGTCCTCTACAGAGCTGGGACAGTAAGCATGTTTTAATTCTACATGGTATCAAAATCACAATGTATGGTAGTTGCTTAAATAGGCAATTCACAAACCTGTCAGTGTTCTGCTTTTTAGTACTGTGCCTATTGTATATATTTAAGTTGTTACTGAATCAAAATCCTGTCTTGATTTCCTCCCAGGTATGTGAAAGGGTATCCTCCTAACTCGCCCTACATTGGCAGCTCACCCACACTGTGCCATTTGTTAGCTTATAAAGCCCCATTCTGCTGTCTGCGACTGGACCAGGTGGGTTTTTCCCAACTGTATAGTAAAGATTAGTCACTCCTCTGTCTGTCTGTCTGTATGTATGTTACATAAGACTTTTTTGTTATGTAGGGATGCAGGCACAACAGTTTTGAAGATGCCAAGGCATATGGGTTTAAAAACAAGCTCATCATTGTCTCTGCTGAAACAGCTGGAAATGGCCTTTATAACTTCATTGTACCTCTCAGAGCTTATTACAGACCGAGAAAAGAGCTCAACCCCATCGTCCTGTTGCTGGATAATCCGTAAGTTCATATTAACATATAATTAAACTCCAGTTTCCTTTCTTTGCATGTTCATCTTTCATGTCAGGGAACTTTGTGTATTCCAAAAGCTCACGTCAGCAGAGCACTTAGGCAAAGGCTGTGGAGGTGGGCCGACATTGTCAGTCCCCGATGCTAGGTTCCAGCTGCTGCTCAGCATGACGGTGTGTTTTGAGTGACAAAGAAAATAAAACACTGCGCTTTAGTGCTAGACTGTAACCATGGCAACACTTCTCCTGAACTTGGATGAAATATACCGCTACAAATAAAAAGTACTATTCAGAAATGCCTGGTGCTTTCATCAAGGCAAGTTGTGTCTTTTCATACATGTGTGCTCTGGGCCACATGTATCAGAGCAGCCTCAGAGTGCCATGCAGCACTCTCTCCGCTGTCGCACACCAATACAAACGCCCACGCGCTTGTACATCCAATTCAAGCACATACACAGGCAGCCTTGAGCCTTGTGTCAGCAGGACTGGGCTCTGTCATGGTCGGCAGATGACAACAGTAGTTAATAAAGTGACTAGATATCTCAGAGTGAGCAGTGCAGGGCAGACTGAGATGTCCATGAAGCAGATTTGGACAGATTTGTTAAGAACTAACACATGTTTTGTCATACAGTCCAGATAATCACTTTCTAGAGGCTATCTGCTGTTTCCCCATGGTTTACTACATGGCTGGTGCTATAGATAAGTAAGTATTGGGAATTGTTGTCGGTAATGTTTCAGGTATACTGTAAGTTTTGTGTTTGTGGTTCAGTTTAGACAGCCTGCTGCAGTGTGGGATCATTTATGCTGACAATCTGGTTGTTGTGGATAAAGAAAGTACAATGAGTGCAGAGGAAGACTACATGGCTGATGCCAAAACTATCGTCAACGTACAGACGATGTTCAGGTGATCTCTTTTATTCTACAAAACAAAATAAATGAGTCAATTATATTTTTTGTTTGTATACGTTTATTTGTCAGGCTGTTTCCCAGTTTAAGCATCATCACAGAGCTTACTCATCCATCCAACATGAGGTTCATGCAGTTCAGAGCTAAAGACTGCTATTCACTTGCACTATCCAAACTGGAAAAAGTAAGATTTCTCTGGACTAAAGCTGACTATTGTACAACGGTGTTGACTAGTTAATATTTCTTGTTTGCAGAAAGAGCGTGATAAAGGCTCGAATCTAGCCTTCATGTTCCGTCTTCCGTTTGCTGCTGGGAGAGTGTTCAGCATCAGCATGTTGGACACGTTGCTGTACCAGGTTTGTGATACACTCAAATGTTTGTTATTGATCAATATCAGACATTACATGTGTTTGTTTTGGTTTGTTTTTTTTAACCTGACAGCACATTCTTACTGCCCTTTAAATACTGTGGATCTAAGATGCCACCTTGTGTTCAAAGCAAAGAACACCACAAGGAATTGTTGCTTAATCTCTCTGCTGACTGATCTTTTCATTTGTGTATTTTCAGTCTTTTGTGAAAGATTATATGATACTTATTGCGAGGCTGCTCTTAGGATTAGACACAACTCCTGGATCAGGATTTCTCTGTGCTGTGAGTAACATGTTGAAATGTTATGTATAGATTTTGCTTGGTTACTCAAGCCTTTTCATTCTGTAAAGATGAAAGTTACCGAGGAGGATCTTTGGATTAGTACTTATGGGAGGCTGTTTCAGAAGCTTTGCTCTTCCAGTGCTGAAATTCCTATTGGAATCTATCGCACAGAATCACACATTTTCTCCACATCTGAGGTAATAAAACCTGTAACTCTCCATAAAAGAACATTCTTTGTGAATTTAAACTTCTTGATCCTAGTCTCAGGTGTCAGTGAGTGTAGATGACTGTGAGGACACTAAAGAGCGGGGTTTTGAACTTCGAAACATTGATCCGGCTGATCCCTCTCAGCGGAGGAAAAAGAGCATGCAGTGGGCTCGCCGCCTGAGCAGAAGGAGTGGCAAGTGGCAGAGCGTCAGCCGCGACTCCACCAGGGATCATGCTCAGCGCATTGCCCAGCAGCGCCTCAACCTCTACAGGCGTTCTGAACGAGAAGAGCTGTCTGAACTGGTCCGCAACCGCATGAAGCATCTGGGACTGCCCACGTCCGGATATGGTGGGTAGGACACAGGTTTTGTTTAATTTACATTTGAAAACATTGTCTTAAAAGTCAATCTCATATGAAATCACAGAAGATCTATCAAATCTGACAGCCAGTGATGTCATGAACAGAGTCAATCTGGGTTACCTACAAGGTAAGGCAGTCATACATGGCACAGTTCTTTTAAAGTACTAACTTTATGAACTTTTACAGATGAGCAGAATGATCAGCAGAACACTCTGTCATATGTTCTGATTAACCCTTCCCCAGACACAAGACTGGAACTGAATGACATTGTGTAAGTATCACATTTTCACTCATATTTCCTAAAAATAATAGATCACATTTGCTGCATATCAACAGCTTTCTGTCCAAAAAATTGACTTTTGTTTGTTATCTAGTTTTGTCTGCTCTTTGTTTAGCTACTTGATCCGGTCTGACCCTCTGGCTCACGTGCCTGAAAAGCCTCCCTTCCACAGCAGCAGCCTCAAAGAGCATCAAGAGACCAGCTCTGACAACAGAGAAAAGACTCAGCTGTGAATACACTGCCATAACCTTAAGAGCTAAAGCAGCTCTGCTGTCCAACACAGTAAGTCATTGAGTGCCTCCTGATTTGTGGATCAGTTGTATATTACAACACAACTTGTTGGTTGTATCATTGTTGCCTTCTGTGTTCAAACAGTTAGAAATGCTTCAGGTTATCGTCAAGTACAGTAGTCGAAGCATTTGCTTTTTGAGATTCTCAAATGGGCTCTGCTGCAGTTTTAGTAGTGTGGCATTTGCATTATGGAACTCTTTTGATATTTTAGACAGTGTATTTTGTTAGACTGTTTGTAGTTATAAATATTATAAATATAAGTCATAAATTTGGATTTTGTGAACTTAATTATGTGAACTTAAGAAATACTCTTATTTTTAAAACTTTTTTTAAAACTTAAAATGTAGATGCCATATCAGTGGGCAAATACACACAATACACAGCATTTCACTGTAGTTGTCTTTTATATGAGGAAATGTTTCTGTGTACTCATAGTAACAACCAGTGTTGGGGGTCATTACTAAAGTAACTAGTTACAGAAATATTACTTTTTTCAGTAACTGAGGAATATAATATATTACTTAAACAAAATACAGTAATATATTAGTCATAACAATTTAAGTAACTCAAGTTACTTCAAGTTACAGTTGCAACTCCCCCCAAATAAGATGCAGCACCAAATCAAGTTGGATACTAGTGAAGAAAGAGGCTCGTGAAGCAAACCTCATCAGAACAAAACAAAAGAATGTGGACGGCTGAGGAAAAGGACATTTAACTACACTCTGTGGCAATTATCACTATTTTAGTTTTTTAGTTAATATTTTGCCAAAAGTAACTCAAATGTAAAAGTAGTGTAACTCAGTTACATTTTTGCAGCAGTAATATGTGACAAACAAGTTACATTTTAAAAGCTGTAACTAGTAATATAGAATATATTACAATTTTGAAGTAACTTGCCCAACACTGGTAACAACATAACACATAAAAAGATTGTGCGTGTGATGTCATAACACAACAGCAGATAAATGAGTCCAGTTTGTTCATTGATTTGCTCAGATTGCAATGTTGAAGGTTCAATTTCTATTTAGATTTAAAATGTGCATAACATCTATTACCAATGTGACTTCAACATTTTGTACTATTTGCAAATTTACTACCCTTATGTTCTTAGGCCATTTTATACAAATATTGCTGATGATTTTTCCAGCTTCTTGCATGAATTTATTAATCCACCTGACTTCACTGAGGAAAATATCTCTGAAAATGCCCAGTTTTCCACAAAATGTGTGCGGCCTGAATTTGTTTTGTCCTTTTATCAGAATCTGGGGCATGTCAAAGACTTTTCTTTTTTCATTCTTTCTTTGTTCAGTTAATGACCTGCAAAATAACAGTATGTTCTTGCGAAAATGATTTCATTGTAATTAATTTGTGCGTTTCTTAACTGGCCTCCATCTCAAATAAATTACCTATACATGGGTTTCAGGTAAGGTAAAGTAAGGGTAAGGTCTACTTTATTAATCCCCGTAGGGAAATTCGTTCTCTGCATTTGACCCATCCTTCGATGCTGACGGCAATCTGTCGGGAGCAGTCACATGACCTCAGTGGTCAGGGTGGCCATTTTGTTGCCCGCTGGCTAGTGCAAGAGTGTATCAGTCTATGTGTCTCTATGTCCATGTATGGTCTGCACTGACTCAACCCAAGAAAAAAAAATCACAGAGAAAGGTTGTCTGTTACCTCTTCAATGTGTTAATTTAGTCTCAGGAGTGGAACAAGATCTTTGGCCTGTGTGGGAGCCTCCTGCTTCATCCTGGCTGCTGCCTCTAACTGCCCTTTGCCTTGTAACCATAGCAATGCGCTGTTTGTTTATGTAGACATGTACTCTCTTCGTTAAGATGAGATAAGAATAATACTTTATTGATCTCACAATGGAGAAATTTACTAGGCATCCATCAATCAATTGACCTTTATTTTCATCTTGAGTGAGTAGTGATACTAGTGACATCAGTGGAAACCCAGGTATGATTAGGTATTATTATTATTCAGTATTAGATATTGCTCATATTTTTCTTACAAGTGAAGCTATTGAACTAGTGTAATGCTAATCTTAAATCCAATATTTTGTGTAGTAAAACAGTATTAAAAGTGGCATAAATGGACATAAGGGTAGAATATTATAAGGGAACCCAAATAATATGCATTGTGTTTGTTTTTAAATGTAAATGTGAGCTATGTCTTTATAGCAATAACACTATTTCAAATAAAATTTAAAAAACTTGTTGTATACCTTTGGAAGAGCTGTGTTCTCTCAAAAATAATTCCCTGTGTTTAAATAAAATGAGTAAAATTATAAATGTACCACTTTCATTTTAATAGAAATGAACAAGTTGACAGTCAAAATAAATAAACATAAAATGATACTTTGTTTTGCATAAAAATTAAATTTCAAAATGCATTAAAAATGGTGTACCTTACATAAAAAAGTGCTGCTAAAAATCTCGATTTCAGCAAACTATCAAGTATTGCGCATTTGTTTGGTCTGAGTAGCTTGTAGATTAGATAATCGTTTATTGTCTTGGACATTCCAGGGCGGGTACATCAGCGTGGGTCCTTTCAGCAGTAACAGCAACATGTGTCTGTAGGTCCAACAATCTCTCATGTTGTAGCTGTTATAATAATACCATACGACAGGGGGAAGGCAAGTTGTCCTGACGGGGGCCGATTTTCTTCATCGCCAAAGGACCAGGGGCCAAACCTCCCAATCCTGGCCCAAGGTAAAGCACAACTCAAGCTCAACAAATGTTAGTGTTGTACATTATATAAGACCTAATGGTGAATTTGAGAGGACATTTTTTACAAGAACTGAGACATTTTCAGTATTGTGCATGTGTAAATGTACAATAGAAGAAATTACCGCCTTAAATAAGATAAATGGCTTGGAAATGCTTGAATTGGGGAATTTGTGTTGATTTTGAGTGGGTATGGACTAGCCTGGTCATACCATACCCTCGTACTAATTTCATACAGAGGGTCTGGATCTTCACAGTTGAGCTCTGTTTTCAGGTGGGAGGGGTCAACTCCTTTTTAAAGTTTGAAATGATTGGATCTGATCTGATCTAGCCTGGTCACCTACAACACCCGCCTCCCCCGCTCGCTGAACGGTGGCATAGGGTGACCAGATTTACCAAATTATAAACTGGATTGGAATTTTTAAAGTATTTTGTCCAAGCTGACTGTTAAAGCTCCTGTATTTGATACTTGTCCTAGTCATGGAATGAAATAGTTGAGCTCCTTCAATAAATTGTAAAAGTAGATATTTGTGAAAGCTTTTTTTCACTAAAGAACTAGCAGCCAAGTGTTTTTTGTTTTCTTAGTGTTATCACTACAATGTGTACAAACAATGAAAGTAAAAAAAAAAAAAAAAAACTGGTGTAGGGCCTTTAACGTCTAATGTTAATGACATAATGAGATTTTTAATTTGTTTATACTTTGTAATTGGCATGTACATGGACCAAAGACATTGATTTTCAAGCAAAATGTGTCGCTTTGGGATCAAAAACTGGGACACGTGGGATGGATCTGGTGTGAAACTGGGACAAAACCATGATTTTGGAGAAAGTCATGGGGACATAGTACAAAGGCCTTAAAACTGGGACATCTGGTCACCCTACGGTAGGATGAGGTTCAACCGATGTATCGTGGCCACTGAGATCAGACCCAGACGTAACATGTAGGGAAATGATAAGTGACCGGAGGATGGCTAAGGCCAGGCTAGGTATGGCCTGTCTTGCATCAATTTAACTAAATAAACAAAGAAATTCAGACAAAAATGTCCATGGAAAAAAAAAACTTGTTCCATTGGCAATCTTAATTTAAAATCATCTAAATCCACAATTGTTTCGATTCAAAACACTTTAAAGCCATTTTCTCATCTGAAACAATATTGTTTTCCAGTGTATGTGTAAGAATGTTTCTCAAAATTGTGGGCCAAAAGATCCATCACAGAGGGCCAGATTTTGCCCCTGGGCCTGACGTTGCTTACATACAATACAATATACTGCCGCACTCTAATGGACTATGATGCACAAACTCTGCGGGGCCCAAGCTGCCCAACAGTTTTAACATTAATGTTGTTGAAAACATGATCTTAAGCCAGATTTGAACAAAATAAAACCCCAACACTTAATTCAACATGAAATAAAAAGGACAGAGATCACAGATATTTGAACACCTCCTCTTTGTTCGAAATGCAAAAGTTGGACGTGCACTACACTGAAAGGTAATCACTTGGACATAATAGTTGATTGGGTCCAGCCCAATTGTGGTGGGTAATCAAAAACCTCCTCTTTGTCTCTTCACTTCCTGCGTGCACTTCCTGGTCGCTTGATCTGCCAGAGGTGATTGTGGATGGTCAGTGCGTCGATACTGACCGACACGCACTTGGCTGGAATGATGCTGAATTGTTTTCTGTCTGAACTGTACTTGTAGAGTTTATCGATCATTTTCTGGGTGATGTTGCGTGGCCCTGTGCCAGTGACTTTGGTGATCTCCTCAGTGTCTGGGAAGTATGAATAAATGCCACGGAACTGACACCCACCATCTCGAAACAGGATGATTAAGTGGTTGGATTCACACTTGTCCAGCTCCTACATAATGAGTTGAAATTGACAGGAGAGAAGCTACAAGTCAGTAAAATGACAAACCACATTCTCTGTTGCAAAAATATCATAAAAAGAAAACAAAACCATACAGTATTAAGTTGTAAAAACATTACACTCACCTCTAAAATGACATTCTTCTGGGTCTCATTGACCTTGCCAGCGAGGCAGCAGTGAGCGATGGCATTAATAATTATTGGCTTGTTTGATTTAGAGCTCGGCTCTTTGAATAATTTGGGGCCTGTTTGGAAAAAGGGAAAAGAAACGTAATACTCTCAACAAGTACAACAAGTAATACTGTCAACAAATTACATTTATTCTAAGTATTTCAAATCCATCACTTTATATACTGTATGGTATACAGTATATAAAGTGGATATTATCCGTACCATCACGGCTTTTTGGTACCTGCTGTAATTCTCCCAAAACTTCCCACAATTAATAAAGAACTCTACATACTATATATATGCTGTATTTATATTATATTATATTATATCTATTATATATATAAACAAACTAACAAACACACCAATAGAAGTGACAACACACGCAGCAAATGGTTCAAATATGCTCCAGACATTAATATCTATCTCTGTCATCGTCCTTTACTTTCCTCTTCAAAGCGCTTTAACTCTGTAGTTAGTTTATCTCTCATCTCCTCTTTTCAGTTCAACATACATTGTATAATTATTTTATTTACCAGTGTACTCTGTTGAAGTGATGGAGGATGCTATGGATCCATTTTCCCAATCCCTCTCTGTGTTCCTGCTGGATGCTCGGCTCAGACCGGGGAAGTCCATTGAGCACACAGACTCTAGACTGGAGGAAACAAGGATGTGCACCTCATCACTCTGTAATAGTTTTATATGTGTATGTAAAGCACAAATACATAGATATTGTCTTACCACTGAGACTCGACTGAGATTATGCTCTCCACCTCTGTGGCTAACGAGAGCGTGGACCCACGGCGACTAGCGCTCAAGTCAGCTGGATGAAAAAATGCACTATAAGTACTTATAGACATCAATCAGCAAATAATCCTCAAAGAATATGGGCACAAAACAAGGACAGAACATACGAGTGGTTGTTCCTTTGAAGACAAGGCTTTGTCCTTCTCTGTGAAGAGACTTTGGTCTGCTCTTACGGGACCTTGTCCTGGGCAAAGACTTGACCAGGCCCTGCTCTTCTATCAGCATTTCTTGTTTTTTCCTCAGGTATTCCTGCTTAATAAACTCCCGCCTTGCCTTTTCTTCTTCCTTACGAATGCGCTCCTCTTCTGCTTTACGCCTGGGAACAGAACAAAGGTAAAGAACACACTTTCCATTTTACCGGAATAGATGTAGAATAAACATATGTACCTTGTTTCATCTCGCTTTAGTTCACTCTCAGCTTCTTGCTGTTGTTTGCGAAGTTTTGCCTCTTCAGCTTTACGCTGCTGTTTAATAAGAAAAGCAGCTCGACGTTTTTCCATTTCATCCGCTCTGTCTTCATCCTGGAGAACATAAATGATCCGTGTAAAGGGTTTCATTTACACATTTAGACCTGTAGTTGTCAACTGGTGTAGCTTCATGACCCATCTTCAACCCACGAGCCAAATAATAATATCCATTCAATTCATTTTAAAAGTATCAACAACTATCAGAATAATTGATCCAGGTCAGAGGCCACAAACCTTTGAAAATGGTTCTACCCACCAGTTGAGAACCAGTGATTTCGACCAATGGTTCCCAACTGGTGGGTCGGGACCCAAAAGTGGGTCACGCAGCCATTTTCAGTGGGTCATGAGCCGTTACCAGAGAATTTCTTTGTAAATTTATCACAGAAAAAAAAAAAACAAAAACACCACCCGAGTTTAATTAAAAAAATTGTTATGTTGATCATGATTTTGAGCTTATTCAGAAATATTTTTGTTCTTTTTTGGGTCACAGCTTGTAATCGTAGGGGCATGATGGGTCCCGAGGCCAAACCAGTTGAGAAGCAGCTCTTTAGACCTCACCTGAAAAAAGAATCCCAGCGCATTCTTCTGTTCATTTTCAGCCTTTGTGCAACTACGCTCTATCGGCTTCTTCATTTCTGAAAGATCAACTTCAATAAGCTGCGCCTTCATCCTGGGACTTTCGTTAGGAAGATCAGAAGCCTCTGTGTCTGAAGCAACAGTTTGAGTTTCTAGTTTGCGATGTTGATCTTCTTCAGCTGAAGTGTTCCCTGGAGTCTCTGATGCGGTCGGTGGATGTCCAGCTTTGTCTTTAGCACATTGTTGGTTAATTACATCAGAATCTTTAAAGGTGTAGTTTCCCACTTTGTCTTGCTCTGTTATACACTTCTCAATGACTTCTCTTTTTACTTCTCGATTTTCTTTGTTTTCTAGGATTTGAAAAAACATCTGTTTTCTGCTGGAGGCTTTACGCGCGCTGGAGCTAAGTTTAGGTTTACAAGGGTCATCGATATTCACAAAGTTAACAATGGCTGTGGGCTCTGAAGAGGGGTGTGCTGTTGTTGTTGTGTGCTGTTGCTGAGTTGTGTTTGTTTCTAATTTGGAAGGAGACACTGAACTATTTTTAATCAGTATATCTTGTTGTTGGGTCAGTTGCATTAGCTGTTGCTGTATTGTAACAATGGCTTCATTAAGGACTTCTATTGAGCGCGAATTCACATTCACATCCTGTCTTGAGTCCTTGGACAACTTATTGTCTCTGATCAGCTGTGCTTCATCATTTTGAATTTCCTCCTTTTTTAAAGCCTCAAGATAAGAATCGTCTTTACAATTCTCTATTTTGACTTTACTTTGCCCAGCAGCCCTCAGCACTGATGATTTGTGTTTTAGTGGTAAAGGCAGCGTGTCACTCCTCCCTGGTTCTTTCTTGACAATGTTTAAAAATGCTGCTTTTCCTAACTTTAGTCGTTGTTGCGCTGACAGCATCTCCATCTTCTTTTTGTGAAACTCAATGGCATGTCTTCTCTCCTCTAGCTCCATGTGAAGCTCCAGGAACTCTGATGGCACTGTAACATTGTTTCTGGACACAGAGCACAGGTCTCTATCAAGTGAGTAACTGTTTTTCATTTGGAAGGGTGGAAAGGGGGAAGCCTCTGAGCCGTCCGGTGTGTGTTTTGGCGTGGTGCTAGAACTGGAAAGTCCATCACGTTTAAGTCGTCTCTTTTCAGCAAAGCTTGTCATTTTGACGCCTGTTCCACTGGGAGTGGTGCAACTGCTGGACTCGGACACAGTGCTGACACATGGACTGGACCGTCCACTGTGATCCTCTTTATCATCCCATTCGTTCACGTTAAGGTCCAGTCCAAGCTTGGCTGATTCTCCTTCGCCAAAGGTACTTTGCACCTTTCTGTAATACCTTTCTTGGGATCTTACCATGTTTCCTTCCAGCTGCAGCTTATTCTCATTGTCTTCAGGAAAGTTTTCAATGTCAGAGTCAGAGTCATTACTAGCCTCCAAAGAAGACAAAGGGCTATCATCCTTTGCTCTTTCTAGCGAGTGAAGATAATATCCATGGGACAGCTTTGAGCTAAGTTGGTGGGGTACTCCTGAAGAGCCCTGTGTGGCTGCTCTTAAGGAAGTAAGACTGGCGTTAGTCGTGTATTTTGAGTCATATTGCAGTGCTGTTGTGTGAAGAGCACCTGAGCCACTACATATTGTCCTCGCAGCTTCTTTTGAGGCTGACTCACCACACTCCTCTTCTTTCTTCACATTGACACTCTTTTCTTTGGCTGGTTTTCGAACGGCCGGCATTAAAGGCTCCAGATAATACTTGTCCAATGGGGACTCTGTTGAAAAAAGGCATGCATCTAGTCCACGAGAGGCACATGTGTTTGCGATCCTGGAAGCACTTGCTGAATCGACGCCCTTCTGCTCTGGTTCGCTCCGATGCTGACGGCGAGGCAATGTGGAGGGATCAATTATGGCCACCAACTCCTCCTCCTCTATTTCTTCCTCCTCGTCTTCAAATCGAATGTGATTAAGCAGGCTTTGGCCACTCAGTCTGCGTGGATGTTCAGAACCCGGCGTGCGTTTTGGGGTTGTGCTCATGAAGTTGGAGGCGATGCTGTGTTTACTGAGAGAGCGGGGAAGAGGAATACTATTGGCATCCTCCTTTGTGCGAAAGTTTAGAGTATTCGGTGCTGTTTCAGACGATGACCTGCATTCCAGGATAAGAAAGAAAAATAACAGTTTTACAATATCACATTTTAAAAACGCTGATAGGATTACCTCTGTCTGTTCCTTAAACATGGAAATTTTGTAGATTGCTGTCCAGAAGGATGTGTCACCGAGTCGGACCAATTACTATGTCCTAAATACACAAATATAAGAGTCAAAAAGAGTTCATTCTAACAAAAATTAAACATAAAAGATTTACGGTACTATTACGAACCTAAAGCCTTGATCTCTTTAGGTTCCTCCTGACATTGTAGAAGCTCAGATGAATTTGATCTCGTTTTGAAACTAGAAAATAGCAGTTATTGTAATATTTTGTCAGTACTCAATATTCATACTTAAGGAAAAGTGCAGATACAGGACCAAGAATTTACTTAAGTAGAAGTATATAAGTATCCACTGTAAAATTTACTTAATAAGTAAAAAGTATTTAAGAGTTTAATGAGCAGGATTTTGAATAAAATGTCTAAACGAGTAAACCACTAACTCAAGTCTTAATCAGGACTAAACCAGGTCTAAACCAGGAATAAACCAGGTCTAAATCAAGACTAAACCAGGTCTAAACCAGGACTAAACTAGGTCTAAATCAGGACTAAACCAGGTCTAAACCTGGAATAAACCAGGACTAAACCAGGACTAAACCAGGTCTAAACCAGGTTTAAATCAGGACTAAACCAGGTCTAAACCAGGACTAAACCAGGCCTAAACCAGGACTAAACCAGGACTAAACTAGGTCTAAACCAGGTCTAAACCAGGTCTAAACGAGTAAACCAATAACTCAAGTCTAAATCAGGACTAAACCAGGTCTAAACCAGGTCTAAACCAGGTCTAATCCAGGTCTAAACCAGGTCTAAACCAGGTCTAAACCAGGTCTGAATCAGGACTAAACCAGGTCAAAATCAGGACTAAACCAGGTCTAAACCAGGTCTAATCCAGGTCTAAACCAGGACTAAACCAGGATTAAACCAGGTATGAATCAGGACTTAACCAGGTCTAAACCATGTCTAAACCAGGTATAAATCAGGACTAAACCAGATTTAAACCAGGACTAAACCAGGTCTGAACCAGGTATTAATCAGGACTAAACCAGGTCTAAACCAGGAATAAACCAGGTCTAAATCAAGACTAAACCAGGTCTAAACCAGGACTAAACTAGGTCTAAATCAGGAGTAAACCAGATCTAAACCAGGACTAAACTAGGTCTAAATCAGGAGTAAACCAGATCTAAACCAGGACTAAACCAGGTCTAAACTAGATCTAAACCAGGTCTAAATGAGTAAACCACTAACTTAAGTCTAAATCAGGATTAAACCTGGTCTAAACCAGGACTAAACTAGGTCTAAATCAGGACTAAACCATGTCTAAACCTGGAATAAACCAGGACTAAACCAGGACTAAACCAGGTCTAAACCAGGTTTAAATCAGGACTAAACCAGGTCTAAATGAGTAAACCACTAACTCAAGTCTAAATCAGGATTAAACCTGGTCTAAACCAGGACTAAACTAGGTCTAAACCAGGACTAAACCAGGTCTAAACCAGGACTAAACTAGGTCTAAACCAGGTCTAAACCAGATCTAAACCAGGTCTAAACAAGTAAACCACTAACTCTGGTCTAAATCAGGTCTAAACCAGGACTAAACCAGGGCTAAACAAGGTCTAAATTAAGACTACACCAGGTCTAAACTAGGTCTAAATTAGGACTGAATCAGGTCTAAACCAAGTCTAAACCAGGTATAACTCGGGACTGACTCAGGACTAAACCAGGTCTAAACCAGGTCTAAACCAGGTCTAAATCAGGACTAAACCAGGTCTAAACCAGGTCTAAATCAGGACTAAACCAGGTCTAAACGAGTAAACCACTAACTCCGGTCTAAACCAGGTTTAAACCAGGACTAAACTAGGTCTAGACCAAGTCTAAACTGGGACTAAACCACTAGTGAAGTAAAAGTAAAAAGTATTCATCATTAAATTGACTTGAGCAGTAAGTAAAAGTACCTATAATCTGTACTTTTTTACTTGGTTCCTGTGGGACGTGGCCCTGTTCTTCACACGAGAGGGG
>OMNZ01044700.1:0-20636 GCA_900303255.1 Lesueurigobius sanzi | reverse complement strand
TGTTCTCATATCATTTTTTTGTTATTTTTCTTACGTTCTTTGTGCATTTTTCCTCACATTTTTTGTCTTGGCCAAAATTCAAGTATCAAGTTGATATACTGCTTTGGACATTTTTTTTTGCATTTTTCTCATGTTTTCACAATATTTTACTTACTTTACATTTTGAAAAAAAAAAAAAAAATTCTCACATTTTCTCAGCATTTTTCTTGTGTTTTCTTATATTTCTTTGTCATTTTTCTTACGTTCTTTCTGCATTTTTCCTCACATTTTTCGTCTTGGCCAAAAGTCATGAAGTATCAAGTAAATATGCTGCTTTTGGACATGAAAAAACAGCTTTGAAATAACAGGGACAACTGGGACAGAGGTTGTGTAAAACTGGGACTAATTAATGATTTCAGATAAATTCACAAAGGACTGAGGACTGGGACGGTCTTGGGTACAGTGGGACGTCTGGTCACCCTAGCCTTTACTGATAACACTCCAAGTATGTGCATAGATAGTAATAGTTTTAGGACGCTTTATATTAGGATATGACAAGAGGATTTTTTTCTGACTTAGCCTGGTTGCCATGGTTTCCAGTTGCATTCGGCAATTAGAACAGCGGCCGGTGGGACAATTTTCTGCTAGAAGAAAAAGGAAAGGAATATACCTCACAAAAACTTACCTCATCATCAAAGTGTGACGTGAGGTCAGTTGTCAGCGCTTTAATGCAAAACCACGCAGCTGTAACAGAAAAATGTCCCACCGGCCGCTGTTCTAACTGCCGAATGCAACTGGAAACCGCAGCAATCAGGCTAATTCAGAAATTGGGAATAAAGATGAACCTGTGTTGCAGGTGTCCTTCATCAGTCGACAGCGGTCTTTCACGGAGGAAGCACTGCGGCCGAGAGCTGCTCCTATTGTTGCCCAATCATTTCCATGCTTCTCCTTCAGCCTAATACAATAAACATGATTTAAACTTAACACGATTTGAAATGAAATACCGAAAGATTAAGCATGAACTATAACTTACGTTTTAAGCTTCTCAATCTCTATATCTGTATATCTGTAGACATTATACAAAAAGGGTTTTACAAACTGAACACTCTTCAAATTGTACGTTATTAAAGGTACACTGCGCAACGTTTTGGATTATACAGTTGCCAGCTACACAAAACAAGTTCCTAATGACCAGCTAGACACAGAAAATGATATGAATGAGGATCAACGTTTGAGTCTGATTTGGCAGCCTTTAGTCAACACTCCATGGAGACGAGCTGGAGACGTCCCCGCTCCCAGTCAGACAAAGACACATGTGAAAATTGGACACAAAGTGCTCAGGAAGTCAGTACCACAAACGTAGTTTTTTGGGGAAGGTGCTTTTTGGCATTTGGGGAAAAGAAAAACAAAGAGCCAACTCCTCCCACACTACAATTCTCTATTTACATTTTCTAAAAAGCCTTTATTGTACTGGGCTAATACATATGACCATCTTGGTAACACTTTAGATTACTGACCACTAACAAGATAATTACTCTAAACTTTCCATGTAGTACCAAGATATTTGCACTCCTATGACTGTAATAAGTCTGTAATAACATACTTATACCTGGTATTAACAAGTTATTACAAAATAAGTACTCAATACCTTCCATGTAAAACCAAGATAGTTAGACCCTTATTTCTGTAACAACAGTTATTTTCAAGTTTGTACCACTACATACGATGTAGTAACAGAGTAACTACAAAGTATTTACTCTATACTCCCCATGTATTACCAAGATAGTTACCACTACATACTATGTACTAAAGGACAACTACATTTTAAGTACAACATAATAATCGTTACTTAAAGTGTAAGGAACATAGAAAATGGTCAATAATCTAAAGCAGGACTTTCCCGGGTTTTACCCGTAACAACTCATTATAACATTTTGTCTGTGTAAGTTCTCAGTCGTCCAGGAGTTGTCCATCATAGGCAAAGCTGCTTCAGTCTTCATCTGTACTCTGTAGTTGAATTGTAGGTGAAAGAGGGTGGGACTTACAAACTCCTACTGGTCTTTGTGAAATCCACTGTTGTCCAAGTTTGCTCAGTGCTGACGAAGCTCTTTGGATGAAGAGCGAAACGTCCTTCACTTACAGTGTTATTACAGAAATAGTAAGTGTGTAAATATCTTGGTATTACATGGAGAGTTTAGAGTAATTACCTTGTTAGTACACAGTATGTAATGGTCAGTAATCTAACGTGTTACCAAAATCTTTTAAAGCATGTTGCTGGTTTCTTCCACGCGTATTGCCGCAAAAAGTGACAAATGTTTGTTGATATTTTGGTGGTATTTTTCAATAAAAATATCTGGAATAACATACATGCTTGTATTTTATTCTATATGGTAGGTGAAATGTTACGCAGTGTACCTTTAAATACTGACTATGTTTAATTATAGGACATACTGACTTTCCAACATGGTTGCGGTTGTCATACATCCGCAAAACTCGTCTGTACACAGCAAACAATGGCCTATTAAGACCCCAGGCCACGGAGCGATAAAAATCTTTTCTCTCTTCTTTGGACATATCAAAGATGATCTCAGCAGGATTCTCAATCCCGCGGCTCTACAGGATGAAATACTGCAAATTTAAAATAGCACAGTTGGACACAGTGCCAAAGCAAAACAGAAGGGAATTGGCACCTTTAGATAGCGCTCAATGTTGCTCATCAGGACATCAATTTCCTCTTTAGACCACATGCCCTGCTTCCACTTGTGACCTATGAATAAAACACATAATTGACATTTGCAAAAAAAATAAAAGAATGCACTTATAAAAGAGGGGCATAGAAGCATTTTGACACCTTTCTAGTACAAAAAGTATATTCCAACATTTGGTACCTTTATTGGCCAACGTGTCTTTGTCTTCTTTGGTAGTGAACCAAGCCTGACTGACGGGTGAAATGTCGGACCTCTGGACAGAGTCGTCATCTTCTTGTAAGATCTTTTGAACGCACAGAGGACAAAAATGCCTACAATTATCAGGCCATGTAGTAGTAACACGGATCAAGATTTGAGTTAAGCTGTACCTGGAAATGAGCTACGCCATCCTCAGACAGCTCTCCATCTGAGGCTGCTGCCATCGTGACTTCAAAACTTGCACTGTTTTCTGACACTGGAGAAAAAGATGATCGTGACATAAAACACAAAGTAAAGCACGATTGTCTTAGAACTTAAAGGATGTTAAGGAAAATAAATGTGAGAACACCAGCAGCGAGTGCTCTAAACCTAAATTTAACAAACTGGAAATTGAACACACACCAATGCAAGCTCATCAAATCAAAACTATGATAAGAAAGGAAATGCATAAACATTTGACTGTGTGAAATGGAAATATTTGTATTTGTCAGTGTTTGAATTTCATCCAATATGATTTGTAAAATGTGTCTCTAAAAATCTAAAATTGGAGTTGAAGTGTGTGATTTGGATTTCACAGCACCCTTAAAAATGTTTACTTTAAAAATGTTTAGAAGTGATAGAAAAGTGGACAGATGAAGGATTCATACCTGGGTATTATCATTGCAAGGAAAGGAAAATGTGTCATTTAACACTTGATACTAAACCTAAAATAAAAGACAGACTAAGTTCTAAACATGCTTCTCAAAGACAGATATAACTTTTCAGAATAAATTTAAACAGTCCAAACATATTTTTAAATGTGTACTTTGTGACAGTGGCACATATGGTAGAGCGTTGTTTCAAGATCCCGGGTTCGAATCCCGGGTCCCGCAGGTGCCGACTGTCGTTGTGTCTTGAAGACACTTCATCCAATGCCTGTGTCAGTGGTTGGTGGCGGTCAGCGTGTGTAGCCACACTTCTGTTAGTCTACCCCGGGGCAACTGCGGCTACAAACATAGCTACCATCCAGCATGGAGTGTGTGTGAAGAGCTTTGGAGCGACTTGTGTCATGAAAAGTGCTACAGAAATAAGATTCCCTTTGCCTTTACCCTTTGCTGTGACACTGTGTTACAAACAGTGTTGGGAAAGTTACTTGTAATATATTCTATATTACCAGTTACTGCTTTAAAAATGTAATATGTTTGTATTACATATTCCTGTCGCAAAAATGTAACTGAGTCACACTACTTTGACTGTTTAAGTTTCTTCTATATCGGACAATAAGGTAAGCGATGTGGTATTCATTTACCTTAACATGTTTCGAAAGCCGTACTGCTTCCTTCTTCAGAAGTGTCACATGATGCGACGAGCCATGTGTTTGCCTGCCTCGTGTGACACTTCTGAAGAAGGAAGCAGTACGGCTTTCAAAACATGTTAAGGTAAATGAATAACACATCGCTTACCTTATTGTCTGATGTAGAAGAAACTTAAACAGTAAAGTAACTAGAAGTCAAGATGAACACCATTCAGAAAATACACTACTTTGAGTTACTTTTGGCAAAATACAAACTGAAAATAGTGAGAAAAATGAGCACAAGCAAAAGTGCAGTCACAGATTTCCTTTTCCTTAGCTGTCCACTTTCTTTTGTGTTTTGTTTTGATGACGTTAACTACACAAGCTTCTTTCTATACCAGCATCCAACTTGATTTGGTGCTGCATCTTATTTGGGGGGAGTTGGACTTGTAACTCGAGTTACTTAAAATGTATTGACTAATATATTACTGTATTTTGTTTAAGTAATTATATTCCTCAGTTACTGAAAAAAACATATATTTTTGTAACTAGTTACTTTTGTAATACATTACCCCCACTCTGTATTACAAATATAATACATTATTATTACTACTACAGTATTATTATCTTTCAAATGCTTACTTGGTAAAGTAACCACAGAGAAAGGAGGTGAATCATCTTGTTCTGTGGGGAGACAAAGTTTCTTCTGAAGAGGCTCAGCATCTTCTTCTTTAGAAATACACACACAGAAAATATCAAACACAGAAACTGTATTGTTTTGTATTAATTATATTAAACTGGAGGGTTTTTCCTCACCACTCTGTGAACAGTGAAGTATAATGCTCCCATCACTGTCTTGTGTGAGAGTGACAGAGTTGACAGCGTTCAACCCACCCCCCTCCGTGACATCTGAGCTCATCCTGTACCAGAGATACAATTTTATTTTAACTTTGTGGTAAGGATAGAAACACAGTGTAACACACAGTCTAACCCTAACCCTAACCCTAACCAAACACTCATTGGTCTGTTAAAGGCACTATACCTGATCTTTTTCATTACAAATAAAGAAAGAGGGTAAATTAAATAGTAGGTTGTGGTCCAAACTTATACGTAACATTCCTCACACATTTCTAAAATCACATTTCTTCATAGAGAGGAGTTTATAAGCACTTCTCACAACATGCAGGGTCACTTTTTATGGTCAATCACAGAAATGCGACAAAAGTTGCCTATAAACTCATGAAATTGACAAAATTCCACAAATGTTTGACTTTGCAATATACTAAAGGAGGGCAAAGCAAATTTCATCCCACTACTATGAAAAAAAAATCAGGTGCCTTTAAGTTATAAATTATTGCGTGCAATACAGACTATCTTCATTATTTTTCCTTTTTGACATTCTTCCTTAGATTCAAAGTTAATAACTAATATGTTTATGTTCTATTATAAGTTTGCCAGGCTCGCAAGCAACAACCTTTTTGTGGGGAACAAAAGACACTATTATATCAACATCAAGGAGACGATGATGACTTGTAGCCTGCATTATTTTGTCATTAATGTGGTGTTTAATATCTTTGGGTGTGACTCTGGACACGTAGAGAATTGAGGTGGTCGGAATCGTGACACTCCGCAATCGGAATACATTTCATTTATGGGTAACATGAAGCATCCAACAATCTCCCTAAATGAAAAATCACACGACGCCATGTTGAGTAGAATGTGGGTGGACTGTCGGTGCCTTAACGGGATTATTATGTGTTCTTTAAAAGAAATCCCATTCAATAATGTCCCGACTCCGCTCACCAGCTTCCCCTCAAAATAGAAAGTGAATTTTGCTCATGATTTGGATACTTACTTCCTGTTTTTGGTCCGGGGACTTTCGAGTTACCAGGATGAAGGCAAATGCCAGGATGGAGGCTAGGCTAGGCTCAGCTAAGCTAGGAGGTTGCCAGGTTGAAGCGATAGCTGTAAACCACTAATAACGATATGAATGCAATTTATCTCATGTCTAGTCAAGTTGAAGTGTAAATAATAATAATAGCACCATTGTGGAGTAGTCATGCATAAATTACTACTGTAAATCGAACAATAGATAAGATATGTTAGACATTGCGCGTACATGTATCTGGCAACCTGTCTGTCCGGGAGAGAAAAATATTCCGGGTAGACACAAGGATAATGTAGCATTGGTTTATTGTAATACGAAACATTTTCAAATTATTAACTAAGGATTTTTTAAAATAATATATTATGTTTTTTAACAATTGCTTTTTCGAGTAGCCAGGTCAGGAAAATCCTTTTTTTTTTAGTTCTTCTTTGTAGAAGTCGGACACTTATCATCGACGCACTAAACGTTCAAATAGCAAAATATTCACGCTCGCAGGTTTCGTTCGGGCAAAAAATATTTGGCGGAAGAAATGGGAGAAAAGCCTGTAAAAGTGTAAGTATTGTCACAAAATATTTACCACGCTAAAGGGCAAATGCTGCAATCATATAGTTTCACAGTCGACATCTTTGTTGCGCGTTAACCTAACCCTAACTTCAATATTTCGTGTGTCTGAAGTCTGGCTTGTGGGGACGTGGAAGGCAGATTTACAGCGCTCTTTAATCGCGTTCAGAGCATCCAGAAGAAAGCTGGGCCATTTGACGTCCGTAAATACATACTGCAGCTTTCTATTTTACTTATTGTCTTTACTATATTGTGACTTTTGTTATTAATATTATTACAGTTGCTGCTTTGTGTTGGCGAGTTTTTTGGGACGACTCCTGAAGCAGATGAAGAGTGGCAGCAATACAAAAGTGGTTCCAAGAAAGGTACTAACTAAACTAATAGAATGCGTTACTTTTGGAGGATCTCCAACATGTATAATTTAATTTATTTCGCATTTTAGCTCCCATTCATACATATATCCTGGGAGCAGCGAGTCAAGAGGTAACAAAGTATTTTCCAAGTGCCACCGGTTGTGAGCTGTGTGAAAACATCACGTATCTGGGTAAGAACAGAGTAATGCTGTTGTGGGTGCTGACTACATTGTTTAATGTGTGTGCATTTCTGTATTTTAGGTCGTCAGGGTGTGTTCACAGGAGTTTCAGGTTTACAAATAGCTTATGTCAGTGGCCAAGAAGCCTCACAGGAACCAGCACCTTCCCAGTGCTTCACCTCCAAAGACCTGTCTTCTTTGGTTGAACTATTGACCTCTAACTCCAAGTTTAAAGGTGTGGACATTCTGTTGACGTCACAGTGGCCAAAAGGAGTGTGGCACTTTGGCAACACCACAGTAAGAACATGTTTTTACATTTGGATGTTGCAATTTTTTGACAGAAAAGAGAATTTTATTGATATTATAATGTTCCAGGAAGCGGACACCAAGACATGTGGCAGCAACTCCATTGCCAGTCTTGTTGACAGATTAAGACCAAGGTATCACTTTGCAGGACTGGAAGGCATTCACTATGAGAGACTTCCTTACAGGTAAACACTGATCATCATACTGTTTTTGTGTTATGCATTTATTTCTGTTAATTTTACAATCTTTTCATTAATTTCTTCAGGAATCATGTTGTACTCCAGGAAAATGCTCAACATACTAGCCGGTTTATTGCTTTGGCAAATGTCAACAACCCCGCAAAGAAAAAGGTTTGGATTTTACAAGTTCACTTACGCCATGTGGTAGAATTGTACAAATACTTTTGTTGAGTATTTGGTTTGAACCAGAAAAAAATATGTATATTGGATATTGATTCACAAATGCTATCCATAAGACCAATTAATTGATGTATTAAAAAGACTAATAGGTTGTGTTCACGTTCTAGAATTCCATTTCAGTTGGAGGGCAGGGTCAATACAACTCCATTCCAAGTCACATGACTGAGAAAGGTCTATACTGTATATGGTCAAGTCATATCAGGTCTTCAATGTTTACACTTCTGTTTAATCAATGCTGTTGCATAGATACTTGAATGAGGAGCCCGTTTCAATAGACCTTTCTCAGTCATGTGACTTGGAATGGAACTCCGGCCTGTTGGTTGGCATTCCGCTGATTTGCTCCACCCGCTGCATGTTATTAGCTGTTCTTTACAATGGCGTTACTGGTCTTGACGCTCTTCAAGACGGTTCAGCACTTGAGTGGTCAGGTCAGACAACGATATCTGAACAAATGCTCGTTTGTCGGAGCTCAGGACCCGTCATGTCACTTTTGCTGCCCACCAATGGTCAGAGCATAGAGATATACAATGTTTTGATTTGAATTTCTTGTAGCAACCCATTGTTGCAACATAAGTTCTGCTAGCCAATGATGTCAGCTGAGAAAGGTCTATAGTCTGTTGATTATAGGCACAATATGGCCACCAATAAGGGCAACTAAAGTTATAGGATATGATATTTTAAATTATGAGTCACATCATCCCATACATAAGTTATGGGCATTCCCAATTTTCCCCTTCTGTCTTGATACTGTATTTTTGGTCTCTCTAGACTGGTTTCAGTCGATCCTTCAAGCCCAACTACCAGCATCAGCAAAATGAAAATAAAAAAAAGCCAAATCAATGTATTTCATACCAGTAATTGTGGGCATTTGTTATTGACAATATCATCTACAAAATACATTCATAGACGATATACTATTTTATTGTTGCAGTATTTGTATGCCTTCAACATTATTCCTATGAAGAGCATGGACCCAGCAGAGTTGGTGAAGCAGCCTCAGGATGTAACAGAGAATCCCTACAGACGAGTCACCAAAGAGAAAACAAGTGCACTCAAAACGAGCTTCACAACTAAAGAGGAGGTGAGCTCTACTGCTTTTTCTCAGCAGAGAATTATGGATCCTATGTTTTTGTTCATCTGATCCAGTGTGTCCTTTTCACTTTCAGCAGGAACCGGTCAGCCAGTTTTTCTTTGACCTGGGTGGAAACCAGGGGAACAGAAGGAAGTCGGATGGACGCGGTCGAGGGAGAGGTCACTTCAGTCAGAGAGATGGAGATCCGCGTGGGCCCAAACAACCGCGCAGACACCGTAAATTTAATCACCGCAGCTACTTTGAAAAGTTTTTTTTGCATTTTTTTCTCTTAAAAAGTATTTCTTTCATGTAGCTCAGCCTACAGGTCCCTGTTGGTTTTGTTTGGCCAGTCCTCAGGTGGAGAAACACTTGGTCATCAGTATAGGAACACATGTGAGTTTTTAAACTGAAATTTACCCAGAATGTTAAGATTGTTCAGTGATCTTGAAATAGTTATAAAATTCTGTTAATCAACAACAATGGTCTGTATTTTATAACTATTATGTTAATATTTCAACTTCCAGTGCTACTTGGCCCTAGCGAAAGGCGCTCTAACACCACGACACCTATTGATTCTTCCAATCGGTCACTACCAGTCAGTTGTGGATTTGTCCTCTGACGTGGTGGAGGAGATGGAGAAGTACAAATCAGCCTTGAGAAGTTTCTACAAGAGCAAAGGCGAACGCTGCATCTTGTTTGAGAGGAATTATAAGAGCCAACATCTACAGCTACAGGTACATGCATGTAAGGACTGTATACAAAAATGTAATTGTATTTTTATACTTTTTATATATTTTGTAGTATTTGAGCAACATTTTATAAAAGGTTGCTTTTATTTATACAAGATAAGATGAGCTTTATTAATCCCCAAAGAGGAAATTTGTCTTGGGCTACAATGCTGCTCGTCTGCTCACATAATTCATACAAGTCAGATCATTCTCCAAAGCAGAAAAAATGCCACATCTGCAGTGTCTCCAACAACGTATTAAAACATTCCCCAGACAGCATTAGTTCGACTGCTCTGATGAATTATTTAAAAATATACATTCATAAAAAGAGCATCCTTCAGAGTAAATAAGAAAAAAATTACTCTGTTAGGAAGTGCCACAGAAGTTGGAACGAAGGAGTTCTTGAAGCCATTAGTTTTGGGTCTGATGGCTCTGAATTACTAGCTATCCACCATGCAGGACATGTTTTTCCTGGACAGTACCAGGACTGTCTTCCCATAAATCACTTGGAGTGACGGGATCTCTGCCGATCAGACTATTTTCATAGCCACCATTTGATCAGGACAATGCGCATTAATGAACAATCTTAATAGTATACAAGTTGTAAATGTGCCAGATTGTAGCAAAATTTCTCATTTACACCTGTAGTCCCGAGGCTACTGTAACATTTGTATATAATTCAGATTGTTCCAGTGCCGTTGAGCTGCTGCACAACGGAGGACATCAAAGAGGCATTTATGGTCCAAGGGCAAGAGCAAAAAATGGAGCTGATGGAAATTCCAGAACATACTGACCTCAAACAGGTAATTTACATGCTATTTGTCAAGTAGCCCCTAAGAAACGATATAAAAAATATTCTTCAGTCTTCATCTGTACTCTGTAGTTGAAGTGTAGGACGTTTCGATCTTAGTCCAAAGATCGTCATCAGCTTAATAAAGACTTGTGCACGCTGTGAGTCTCTTAAGAGTAAACCAGAAGGAGTTAACCTCTAAGTCCCTCCTCTCTTGGTGCTAAAAATAGGAGAACATCTAGCCTCTTCATACTTAATATGGCTCGTTACCTCTCTATTGTCTCACCCTGGGCTAACTTCTAAGTCTGTTGACACTCCCTTATGGCCCTGCTGCTCCCAGTAGTCCCACAGTGTGCTCAAGTCTTTATTAAACTGATGACGATTTTTGGACTAAGATCGAAACGTCCTACACTTCAACTACTAAGAGAATTTTTGCTTATGATGGACAACTCCTATACGACTGAGAACCTACACAAATATAAAAAAAAAATTCTTTCTAGATTGCTCCTCCAGGCACTCCCTATTTCTATGTGGAGCTCGATTCAGGAGAGAAACTCTACTACCGTATTCAGAAGTACTTTCCTTTGCAGTTTGGCAGGTTAGTTTTAAAAATTAAAATCACAAAAATAGGTGACAAACAACTAATAGCATGTGTGTTCAGGGAGGTGCTGGCCAGTGAGGCCGTGCTGAACATTCCGACCCGAGCAGACTGGAAGGAGTGCAAACAGACCCGAGAGGAGGAAGAGGAGAGCAGCAAACAACTCAGAGATGATTTCCAGCCCTTTGACTTTGCATGGGATGACTAAAACGCAACAGACTTTTACACGCTTGTTAATAAAACTTTTGTAAGAATTGGCTTCCGTTTTTATTTTACTGGAGGAACGTTCCACTGATATTTTCCCAGTCTGTTTTTCAGGGGAGTCCCTATTGTATGTTTTTAGTCGTCCAAACCAGCGCACCTGGAGCACAGCTGCAGACCCAAGAACATGCAAACTCCACAGAGCCACCTGATCAGGAATAGAACTTGGAAATTAGTAACCACTGAACCAGTGTCATATCGAAATACGTTTACAGAGGTGGTCAGTAGCAAAGTAAATTTAAATTCTGTACTTGTGGTAGAAAGTAACATTGATATTAACTGACTTGACTCTGCAGACATTTATATTGTTTGACTTCTTGGGAGTGTTATAAGCCAACTTGGCTTCTCCCTCTCCCATGCACATGCCGTTTTCACTCTGCTGGTTGGCGGCCCCCCCCCCCCTTATATTTGTATGGTAATTGTTACTGTAATGTGCTAAATAAATAATTAAAAAGAACGTGCACTTTATACTTTTACATAAGAAAATTGAGTACTTCTTCCACCACACTGCTGTATGAGTAGTCTTTTTTTGCTAGAAGTTCACTGTTGCTCTACATATGAAGAGCCTATATTACTCCCATATCTAAGGCTCCAAAGATAGAAAATTGTCCATACACTTTGTCCCTTATGATGCACACTATAGACAGTAGGCGGTAGTGTGCAGGTTTAGACTCCACTAATTTGCACCGTTCCATTTTCTACAGTAAATATTTCAGTACTTTAATAACTGGAATAAGCAACTTTTTGCACAGTAGCCTATACTTGAGTAAAATGTGTAGCCTTCACCCACCAAAATAAAGTGGCCTACTTTAACCACCACTGTATCTTTGTCAATAAATCCTCGCTCAAGACATGTTCATAAAGAGAATACAATGCAAATACACTTTTATTAATTAGAATTGACGCTTTACAGATGCACTTGGCAAATCAAAATGAATAAAACTGTTATAAAACAAATAATCCATCGAGTCAGTAAAAAATAAATGTAAATAAAAACTTTGCAATAGACAAAAGATTGTAAAATTAGTTTACAACAAAGCGTGTGAGATTCAGCATTCTCCAGCGCAGCATAATCAGTCCTTTTACTATTGCCATGAACAAGTGAGTCAGTCGAGATCGCTTCATATTCTCACAGACTGAAAAAGGCGCCCTGCACAGACTGAAGAGGAGCATAGCTCAAGCCGGACAGATCCATTGTGGACATGCAAGCGTGCACAGTCACATTTAGACAAAGTCCCGGGACTTCTTAATGGCACAACAGAGCATCATGCTGAAGATCATCCCAAAGATCTGAAAGTTCACGAGCAGATCACTAATGTCAAAATCAAAAGACTTGTAAAAGCTTGATTAAAAAAGAAAGTTCAATGTCAAGTCATTCAAGTCAATTTAAAATGGGGTGACCAGATATTCCACATTAAAAACTGGGACACAATGGGACTTTCGGGGGGAAGCTAAATTGTGACTTTCCTCCCCTTGAATGGTAAAATTGATAGACTTTCACAAACAATTAAATTGGTGAATCTGCATCGAGCTTGTAGATGCTTGTATAGTTTTATTTAGAGAGAGATGCTAAGAGACATTACTATAATTTTTATTATTATTAGTATTACCTGTGTTTACAAACTTATTTTCTTCTTTGATGGCACATTTCCTGACTTTTTGCACCCCCCTGTGTGATCCTGTCGCAAGTAAATTTCTCCATTGTGAGATCAATAAAGAACTAGCTCATCTTATGTGTTTGTTTTTCACATCAGTTGCTCTGAAAGTGGTACGTTTGACGCACACATGGCCAAAAATCATTAACTTTCAAGAAACTTTCAATGTTTTGGGCATGTAACCGGTGAAACACTGGGACATCTGAGACAGAAGTTGTGTAAAACTGGGACAAATCAATGGTTATCCAGAAATGCATGGGGACATGGGATAAAGGGCTCAAAACTGGGACTGTCCCGGGTAAACTGGGACATATGGTCACCCTCATTTAAAAGAAAACTTTTGTCTGAATCCAATCATGCTGCATGCGTAGCCATTTACAAGTCTGTACTTACCATGATTATTCCAATACCAATGCCAACCCCACCGATGATGTGGACTTTGCTGTTGAACATCTCATCAATAGCAGCTGGGCAGCTCTGACGGGGAAAAGGACTGAGATGACTATGTGGTCGTACAGAAAAAGTAGGCAGACAAAAACTGTACAAGATTCACAGAAAGTGATAAATTAGAGCATGTGATGATGGAAAAAAGGGCCAATATGGGAGAATTCTGTAAGAAAATGCAGTCAAATTGCTGAATGTTTAATACGTGTAAAGAAAGGTGCAGGTGCTTAGGGCCCCCACTAGTGCATACTACAGCATACTTGTACTTCAGGTGTTGTGTGCCTCATAAATGTCCCTCAAATGTCTCCTCAAAATAGTACGATGCAAAAAGAAATCTAGAAATTAGTAAAAGATTCTTACAATTAGTAAATTTACCCTTGGGGAAAAAAATGAGAAACTAATTAAGTTATCTACCAGTAGGACTTGTAACAATCTTATTTCAAATGAATTAAAAACTTACTCATTCCTGATGTCTTTTTTCAGTGAACTACCTTTTTGTACAAACATAGTCAGGATGAAGGGAAATGACTCATTTATCAGAATATACCAGGGGTTTTCAACCGATTCTGCCCCAGGGACCACCATTCAGACTAAGCAGTAGTCTGTGTGTGTAATATAGGCCTATTTTTGTTTTACTTTATTTTACAATGCTTTGTGTTCTCAAATGCTTAAAATAGAAATAACAATAAAAGTAGAATCATTAAAAGAGATATATCAACTTGATATTAATATTCAATATGCAGTGGCCCTAGTGCATTTTTAGTAGTTAAACTGGATAGCAAGTCACGGACCACCAGCAGTACTGCCACAGACCACCAGGGGGCAACGGACCACTGGAATATACCATCTATCTGAAATTAAATAGTTTGCGAGGGCCTCAGAGTGTAATTTCGCTTAGGACCCCTGGTGAATGCTTGGGCCGGCCCTGGCTTGTAGCAGTCCGTGTTGAGAACCAGTGATGTAGAACCTATGAACTTAAAAATGGCTGTTTGGTGAAATACAGTTGCGTCACCTGACCTGTGGCTCCTTTGTTTGGTGCTTTTCTCTACCCTTTTGGCCCAGTTATTCATACTTCCTGAATGCCACATCTTACAGGACAAACTGATCAGTGCGTCTCCTTTACCGTTGTGATGAGAGCTTCCAAACCCTCCTGTTTGGGGCAGATGTCTTTGGCAGCATCGATCACAGTTCCAGTGGGACCGCAGCAGTCCAACTACCAAGAGTTGAACATTTGATTCAGAAATGGACAAAGTAAACACACTGGCAAGTTATAGACATTGTGCATTAGCTACCCACGTGCATTGCAATGATTAAAAATGAATAAATAAAATACCCCAAAGTGGATCAGGCGCAGAGTTTCCTTCAGTGCCTCCTGTTTGGTGTCCTTATAGTTGGTGTAGGTCTGCTTGTAAAACTCTGTAACATCCTCAACCACCTGGACACACATGTAATTCAATCAATAGTTAACAGCAGTGCTTTAAGTGGGCAGGTAGAGGGGGAACCTATCCTGGTAGGCCTATATAGTAATAAGCAGTGTTGAAACTGATAGTTTAAAATCCATTTTGTCCAATCAAAGTATTATATTCTGAATACTGTTCTATTGATTTGTATTCTGTTTATGTATAAATGTGGCCTATGATGAATAACGTATGGGATTGTTAATCATCACATTATGTCCGGGTCCAACAGAATTTGAGGCCTAAGAGAAAAACTAAGACCCAAGGCACTCCTACATTGGTTTCTTCCACATCGGCTCCAACAAGCCTTTTTCAAGAAGGGGCCCATTCATTATAATGGGATTCTGCTGATTTATAACCAGCCTCAGAGCTTTTTACTAGACTCTAAACATCTGATTGAACAAAAATATTACATTTACTCTAGATTTTCTGTAGCAATGCTTTTCTGACATAAATTGTCAAATTATTTTTGTCATGCACAATGAGGGCTTATTTTAAATATACAACTATTGGTGTCGCTGTAAATAAATTCACTTGCAACCAGAGTGCCTTGGCTTCTTCTCCCTTTATTGAATACAACTATATTTATTTTTAGATGATATTTATTATAATTGAGTGTAAACCCGGTTTTGGCCTCAACAGGAGCATAAGCCGTTTTTGCGATGTTTGGAACCTTCAACAGTTTGGACCTGGAAGCTTTGTCGTCGTGTCTGAGGTCACACTTGTACACGATGATTACTACCAAACACTGACAATGAGTAATAATTAAATAACACTAAAACTTCAAATCCCATGATATGGGGCACTGTGCATACCCTGTCCGTATTGGATAGGCCCCAGATTCCTGCTGCCACCTCCACAGCAAAGATAATGAGGAGGAAGAGGAAGAACTAAAAAAAAAGGGGAAACGTGTTATATTAGCAGTTTACTGATTAACATTTACACAGACATGCAGTATATATATAAGAAGTTTATTTGCAAAAACAGATAAGTGCCATTGACAAAAATCAACATATGCTTGTAGTTTTCTCTGTTTTTTAGATGAGATTTTAATGACCAGATCTATTTTAGTGCATCAGAAATATGAAGTCACTTGTTATTGATCAAATTAATTCACCTTTAACTTTACTGGTGCTACCTGCAGAGTACGGTAATACAAATTTAAAACAACTTAGCAAAAAATTCAAATTGGAGATATCTGCTTTTGCAAACGAACTATTCATATATATATTTCTTTTGTACCAGTCCAAGCATGCATGGGGATTCTTTGATTGCTCCACAACATCCCAGGAAGCCAACTACCATCATCAGTGCGCCAGCTGCAATCAGGATGTACACACCTACAAGAAAACATGTCTCACCGTTACTGTCGACAAAAAGAAACGTTCACTTGAAAGGATTGTTTGAACTACTGTAAATATTGGGGCTGCAAATCGCAAACAATATACGTTCCAGAACTATTTTAGGTGGAGGGCTGGTGCGAATACAACTATGGGAGAGAAACGTCCAAATGTTCACCCTGATCATTATTTGAAAGTGATTTGATTGATAAACCTGCCATATATTGGCTGGAAGTCCCTTCAACTGGCCAATAGCATGCACATGCTTTTGAATATTTATATATATTCAAATATTTGAATACTAGTATTTGAATTAAATTTCAAAAAACATTACCATAGACCAACAAAAATGGGAATGTGCCTCTCAATCAGTGGAGTGACTTATGGAATGGAACGAGCAAGGAGTTAAAAAATTGTCTTGGGCCTCGTCAACACAACAGCCTTAGAACAAAGGCCAGGTTGAATCAATAGGGGGGTAATGAGCAGTAATTAGGTGTGAATAGGCCAATATGTTTTTTCAAACTTTCAGGCCGCGTTCAGACAGCTGGCCAAAATCAGATTTTTAGCCCATCCAGATTGGAACCGGATTGCGCTTTTGAAGTCTAAACAAATGACCCACATGAAATCCGATAATTGCAAAATGGATCGAAACCACCTTCGGGAGGTAGTTTCAAATCGCATTTGGACAGATGCGTCTCAGGCCATATCCACACGAAGACAAAACGCTCATTTCAAAAACGCCCTCTGTAAACATGTTCAGTAAATGTGTGCATCCACATGGATCTGCTCATGTCTGTGGATGCCTTTATGTGAAAATAATTAGACCTTACTTCATACAGTATATGCCGACAGAAGACATTGAACTTTGTGGCAGTTTTCCTTTCATGTGGATTGGCCCAGGAATTACACAGAAACAATGTTTACGAGCACAAACTTTCCAGCTGCCCTCCATCTCAATTCTAAAACTATAGGGCTGCCTAGAATGCCATTATGTCATGTGAAGGCAGCCCATTCGGTGACGTAACATCCGTATCGTAAGAAGTATGTTTAGTCAACGCTTCCAAAATAAATACACCACATGTTTGTCACTTTCTTGGCATTTTGTTGTTTCCTCCGAGGATGAGTCACACCAAAAGAATGACAATGGCTCCTGCGCCGATGTCACAAGCGCAGGGGCCTCGTCGTCACAAGTATTCCCTCCTTCAGAATTGCTGCAGTTTTTTTGCAGAGCTCTTTTACATCTATGCAGTCCTCTGTCGCCTCGCTGCCTACGCCGCTGATCGGTTTGATAGAAGCGAGACACAAAGAGCGAAGGGCGGGGACCAGCCTGTCTCTCGGTGCCCGCTCCAGTGAGAATACAAAAGTCACCAGACAAAGGCAGCCCTGTGTGCAAATGTGAAACGAGAGCCGTGTGTTGGAGGGCCTTGGCCAACGCAGTGCGGCCGCAGCCTTACTTGCCCCGCACGACACGCCGCCCGGTTGCCAGTTTGTGTGTTGGCTTGGTTGCCATGGTTCGTGTGAGCGTTCTGCAGTTTCAAAACGGGAAGGTAGGCCAACTCCAGGCTACGGCTGCTTAGTCGTTCGCTTAAGAGCACTGCCAACAATGTGAACGACGACAGGAAAGGAAAGGAAAATGCAGCAACAAAACTTGGATCATTATAGCTATAACAGGGTTTACGCAGGCAGAAAGGCTGCACGATTTTGACAAAAACTTAATTGAGATTTTTCGGACAGAAATTGCGATTCGATTTGCGATTTTAACATTTTTTATGCAATTCAATAATGTCTAAGCATGGGATGATATGGAAATTGGACACATTTTCTGTGATTCACAATATTATCACAGTAATTATCTGCTGTAGTTGAACTGATTTCTTAATAAGCGATGAGGCCAATTATGAAAAACAAATGCTGCAATCAACTAATTGTGCCGTCTTTTCATTGCAGTGAACAATATTATTGTTTATTGCCCCAGCTCTAGTATTGTCAGCAAAATATACTTCTATAAATATACTACTATTATACATTGCAGTAGTACTTCTATTTCAGCTTCATGAAACACTGGAGACACAAAGAAAAAAAACCTTCAGCCTTTGGGGTTCGGTTATTGTAGTATTTAAAATTGTGATGTCGATTCGATATCGATTCATCTTGCAGCCCTAACAGGCAGCAAATCAAATTTATGCTTTTTAAATCAAATTTATGCTTTTTAATGCCCAAATACTACATTTTTAACCAATTCTGATAAATCTGTGTGTATCAGAATTAGTTATGTCGACTAAAATATTTAGTCATAATTTTAGTCACATTAATCCAATTCAATTTTATTTATATAGCCCAAAATCGCAACAAAGAGTTTTACACAAACACATGTTCCACGATTCTGCTCAAATTATATCCATTTATCCTGTAATATGCCTGTAAGAAAACTCCTTACTTACATAAAACTGTATATAATCAGATGAATTAATGAAGGATAACAAAAACAGCACATGACAGATTTTTACTGTCCTTCAAAATGACTGCGAAAAATTATCCCCAGCGAAACCAAACCACTGCTGCCAAAGGAACAGCTCCGTTTCAATGTGGGAGACACTTCATGAAGCAGAGATCATTATTAAATACGTTTGAAAACAATATAAATATAATGTTTACTCTGTCTACTTCAAATTAAGTCGACTAAACTTGCGTGGAATTTTTGTACTAAAAACATTTTTTTTGACTAAATCTCGACTGAAATGAAATTCCATTCGTCAAAAAGACAAACTAAAATTGCTGCCAAAATTAACACTGTCGCGTATTCAATATTCATTTCCATGCTCAATAGAAAATTTGATAGAATGGAGAGAAAAAGTATCATTTTTACTAAAACTCAGTCTAGACCCTGATTTTTGCATTTTTGAGGAACCTTTGCAGGAAGAGCAGTTGAATAACGTCATTTTCCAAAAACCTTTGATTTAATCCCTGTTTGAACTCTGTTTAATGCTTTTTATACTTTGATTTTAATACCTGGATCCATAGTCATATACTGTACATTAAATCACATAGCACATCCTGTTTACTATAGTTTTATTTTTTATCCAGTGTACAAAAGAGATGTCTATATACAGTTTTTATTGGTCGATGCTAAGAGCAGTTCATTTTATTTTAATCTATTACTATTATTACCTTGGTTTGAAACGACACAATGGATTAAAAAAAGTGTTACACGAGCACTTCACAACAAAAACAAATCTCGTCTTCGGTAATGTATAAGTAGGTCTGGGCGATATGACAAAAATCGAATCGTGATCTGGTCTCCATGACGATCTGATTTTTTTGGTGACATTGTCATATCGCGATTCAGTGGTTTTTATGTTTAACGCAGCTCTGAGCTCAAATACTTTCTCTCCACTCACTGCTTCTACGGTCATGATTAAAGTAGGTCTAAACCAGGAGAAAACTAAAATCGGACAATATCACAGACTGAATCTGGATTAAACCAGGACTAAACCAAGAAGTAAACCGGACTAAGGCAGAGACTAAAATCAAGGTCTAAACCAGGACCAAACTAAAAAGGACTAAACCAGGGACAGAATGAAACAATGATTACTCCGGACTAAACCAGGTCTAAACTAGATCCAAACCAAGGGACTCACAGAAATAGACATCACGATCCTGAACTCTATTCATTTTTTAGGCTCAGACGGCATTGTTCACTTGTTGTTATATTATATATAATTGTTATACATTTTATCTTGTATATAACCTCTCATTTACATAAGTGATTTGGGGCTCTAATATTGTAACACAAATGGTATTCTACATGCCATTGTCCAGCTTGCACTCACTATTTGACAAATTATTGATAAATGACCCCCAGAATGTCTTGTCTTAAATAAAATCTGACCTTAATGTAGGAGAATTAATGTTTATTATGAGCTTCTTATTAGACCAAATATGGAAAAATAAAAATATTAAAAAAGGAAAAATTTGAGCCAAAACACAAACATTCTGAGCTTCAGAGTCTAATCACATGACAATATAACTAGTTAATAATTAAACATAGCTGAACTCGTCCCATTCCAACCAAGACAGAATATTTTATTATAGAGATTCTTCACCAAGACCAAAATAGCTAGTTCCATTTTTTCTACTTTTTAATAAGAAAACAGCCTGTATTCAATATATTTTAGACAAAGGCTTTCCATTTCATCATCTGTACTTGTGCTTGAAGAAACTGAACATTTCGCTCTGTATCCGAGGAGCTTTGTCAACAGACTGTGGATGGAGTCGACCAGGTGGGACCAGGTGGGCCTAATTATCAACTAGTGGGAGGAGCTACCTGTATTGGTCCACCCCTCTCTGTACCAATCAATCTCAAGATTACTTTTAAACCTTTTGTTTTTCCATTTAACCTAAACTCTACACTCAACTCGCTCTATCTG
>OMNZ01044688.1:0-40475 GCA_900303255.1 Lesueurigobius sanzi | reverse complement strand
TGATAATCTACTAATCTAGAACTATTTGCATAATGCAGCTGCACTTAAGCAATTACTGCCCCCATTCTTTCCCCATGATGCTCAACTCTTCAGTATCTTGTTATATTATTTCCTCCATTTCTTATTCGGTTTCAGATAGGGTGATCACCCGAAATCGTAATGATAGTGGGACAAGTCGTGATGTGGTGGGACAGAGGGACAGACATGAGAAATTAAAACATTGAAGATTTTACACTATTTTGGCCCCAAATCACACATGTAGAGAGAAATAGGTCATTAGAATCCGGAAAGTTGGACATTGGTTAGGACACAATATTGTACATTTTATGCAAAATTTAACTTTTTAAATGCCCCATAACAAGAAATTGTAATGCCTCAAATGCAAAAAATCTATACATTTATCATTTCTAAAAAATAATAATAATAAAAAAATATATATATATAGGGTAATAAATAGTAAATAATAAAACATATTAGGGCAGTTGAATGTGCTTTGGACCATACCTTTTGCATTTTTTTATGAATTTATGGCATAAAAGATCAAGACATTCAGATTTAATGCCTTTTTGGAACAACTTTTCATGTCTACATTTAGGTACAATTAATATAATGACTCAGAAAACTGGGAAAAACTGGTGGATATTTTGTCATTCTCTATGTCAGTGGTTCCCAACCTTTTTTGTTGCGTACCCCTTGGGCCTTTTATTTATACTCCAAGTACCCCATGCCTCGATCATTAGTTAGAAAGTGAATGAACCTAAAGATAAACTAAAAGATAAACTAAAACTCCCAATTATCAGTAAAAAGGCTACTAAATATTCTCAAACTCTCACTCTTTACAGTTAAATGTTTTCAATAGCTTTTCTTTGAACATAATAATCAAAAATACAATTCAATGTAATCTTATTTTGTATCTGAAATGATTCCAAGTACCCCCTTCGAAGCGTGTACCCCCAAGGGTCCCCGTACCCCTGGTTGGGAAACACTGCTCTATGTCAGGGATCTCCAACCAGTGGGGCCAAAGGCGAGCCCTTTACAAGTAGCTCGCCAAAGGCTTTTCACATTTGTACATACAGTTGATGAGTCAAATTTTGTATGCATTTTTTTGTTCTGAGCAAAATATTTCCAAACATTAGCAATGTAATGCAGAAACTACTATAATTTTCTTTTATTGTATTGAATTATCATCTTGGCAGCCCTGTAGGCATATACACACAGGTTTCTTTGAAGCACAAGTAGCTCACTGCCATTTTTGTTATGCAAAAGTAGCTCACTGGGTTGAAAAGTTTGGAGACAACTGCTCTATGTAAATCTAACTTTATTGAAAAAGTGGGACATTATATCTAAATAGGCAGGACTAGTTCTAAATGGCTGTGCAATGCGACCGAAAGAGGGGACAGGTGGTCTCATAGTTTCAGATCATCTGCCCTTAAATATGAAGACATATTATTAGGACTCAAAAATCGAAGAATTCAACTCTCCATGAATACATCATGGGAAATACTCATATTTTACTCACCTGCCTTTTATCTGTGACGCTTCAGCTGGCTAATGTAAACTCAATAAATAATAATTATGTACCGTGACTATTGGACAAGCATTTACCAATAACAACCGTGCTTCACACAGATTCCATCAATTTTAAACATGATTTCACGCGCTGTTATTTCATTATGTGCAAGTAGGCCATCTAGCGGCGCAAGATATACATTACATGTGGTGTACAGGCATTAAAATCGACTGAAGATAAGCCTTTACAAACTCCTCTCGTGCACTCGTTATTTGGATAATACTCTAAAAATAATCAATGAAATAGCATAAAATAATAATATTCTGGCTGGGCCGCGGAGATGTGAAGTTTTTAAACAGGTTGACAAGCGATTACTAATGTCTGACCCGGAGACTGAACAACTGAGCTCACGCAGCGGCCAATGGCGGGACACGTAGTTCTGTACGTGACCCAACCACAGCCGCGGGTTTCGGGGTGGGCGTGTGCGCACGGGGAAGCAGCTGACTGTCCTGTGCATTGTGTGTTTTGGAGTTTGACCACGCAGCTTCCCAAAGCAAACATCCCACAGCGACGAAAACGAAAGGACAACATGACTCCAGAAACGATCAAATAATTGAAGGATCGAGATCAAGGCACATCTGTTCTTTGAGGTGAGCCCTAAACTACAAGGAATCTATTGTAGCCTGTAGCATGCTAAAATGTAGCAAACTTCATCATCATGTCATCTAATCTAAGCAGTGTTGTTTATTTTGAAGCCAGTGAAGTTAGTCACAACGTCATGTAAAGGTTTTCTGGTTAAATACACAATAGATATGTGGGTCACTTGTCTCCTCTTTTTTTGTCCTCCTGTTTTTCTTTTTATATTTTGTCTCCTTTTTAATGACCAAGGGGGTTCCCCAATGTGCAACTGGACACACTTTTACCAGTCAGGACATTTGAAGGATGTCATTGTCTAGATATAGCTAGACCTTTCCATTGCTCCCTTGACTAAAATAAACTAGAGAACATGCAACCATATGTTTAACCAAATAATCATTCCACTTTGTAAACTGCCCTCCAAGTGTCATACAGCTGCTATACATCCCAAATGACTTCATTTTAATGTCCTAAATGTCATGTAACAAGAGGACATTCTGTAACTAAATAATTTCATTCTGTTTTAGCCATGGACCCATCACTAACCGGAGTCCCGAGCAGTCCTGCCATCAGATCAGGCGTTTCACTGTCCACTTCAATCTCTACCTCAAGTCGAAGCAGACCTCAAGTTAACATGCAGACTCCTCCGGTGACCTCCACTGCCACTCCACGCTTATGTCCGGGACAGCTCTCTCGCTCGTCCTCCCTATCTGTACCGCCTGACTCCCCTCTACATCGGCCCATCCGGAGTGCCTCTATCGGGGGAAGGTCTCAGCTCAACGCGGCCTCTCCTGGAACTCCCCTCTCTGGTGCAAGCCCTTCACCGCACACCCCTCCCACCCCAGAGCAGGGTAAACCACACAGCTATCTTTACAACTATCATACTTTACTTCCTATCCTGTTTAAGCATCAGTCAGGGCACCAGATTGCCACTCCTAGTTTTTCTCTCTCTCTCTCTCTCTCTCTCTCTTGACATTCAAACAGTATGTAAAATAGCTTCTCCCATTTTGCTGACCCACAGAGAAAACCAGTCTCGCCCTTATGGTGTCATGCCAAGTCAGCTCATTTAGTTCATTCCCACGTGTGCACATCACTGAATCAATGCATTCACACACAAACACACATCTACGTTGCAGGATTTATTTGCTGGGTCACAATCTGGTGGAGTAGAGGCTAAATATAGTTGTACAAAAGTGGAACATTTTTAAACACAACACAGTGGATATAAGTTTGCTATAAAAGAATGCACATATACACGTATAATACATAACATTTTTTACTATTACAAATAACTATGGAAACAGATTGAGCAAGATATCAAATTCACAGCTGAAGATTTACTTGTGAAAATGTTATTCTTTGTTATTGTTATATTGTGTTCAGTCTTTCTCAGTTGTCATATACGATGAGTGATACAGGTGAAGCAGATACCAGTACACCCAGTACACCCACTGACAGCCCTCTTGTGCTGTCAGTGTGAAAATAGCGAACATGTGAAACTATTAATGTAAGTCGAGTAGAAGTCACAGGACTATGAGAAAAAGTGTGACTTATAGTCCGGAAAACACTGTATTCAGAATCCAGTATTACTATGACTAATCCTGATTGGACAAAGTAACAGAATGCATTACAAAATACATTTTAAGGCATGCATTCTGTATTCTATAACTAAATGCAATTTAAAAGTATTATAGTATTATATTCTCCCCAACGCTGTGCAACAAACTGTAGATTTTAAGCACATACTGTAAGTGTCAGCAAACCGCAGCCTGTTATTGTGTGCATATGTTTGTGTAACAGTCCTTTTTTCTCTTTTATTCCCCTGCAGACCAAGAAGAAGAGTTTAGTTTTGAGGTTCTGGAGGAGAGGGCAAAGTCAGGCGATGCCAAAGCCCAGATGAAGGTTAGTATGGCTCGACTTTACGCAGCATATGGCGTGGGCTATATTTAGAAGCTCATGAGTCACCTGAGTCATAGTAACGCTTGTCCTGCATATTAATTGTGTTGTGTTTATGTGTCCAGATGGGGCGATACTTCCTGGCACTGGGAGAGGAGAGGGACGAGGAGCTCAACAACTGTACGGCAGTGACTTGGCTGATACAGGCAGCTAAACAGGGGCGCAAGGATGCTGTCAAACTCCTGCAGCAGTGTTTGGCAGCTAGGAAAGGTACAGTTGCAATCTGAAAATCATACATTTTTTTTCAATAAATGTTGCATGAAATTTACGAGCAATCGTTTCTTTTTATAGGGATCACTTTAGAGAATTTTGAGGAAGTGAAAAAGTTGAGCACGGAGTCACGTTTTGAAAGAGGGGTGAGAAAGGCTGCTCTGCTGATGTACTGGAAGCTAAATCCAGAAAGGAAAAAGTCTGTGGCTGTTGCTGAGATGCTGGAAAATGTGGAGCATGTACACAATGTTCCAGGTATGAGAAACTGATATTTTATTTATCCTGTACAATCTCTGACAGAACTTGGAGCTACCCTAAATCATTGACATAATCATTTAAATGAAGGGGGATTGCGTCTTTGCTTCACAGGTCAACCAGTGTCCCAAAGCCCACTGAACAGCTCTGCCAAGAAACAGAGGAGGGTCCTGGAGACTATCGTCACCAGCGAGTGTACGCTCTTGTTCCAATGATAATTCCCACACGTTACTGACAAAACAAACAAAAGTGTGTACATTTTTTTTTTTAAATTTCTCTGCAGCCTGTTCCCACGTGGGCCTCGACGACTTTGTTGAGATGACCAAAAAGTACGCTCAGGGGGTGGCGCCATCTCGAGTCATGGCTGCAGCTGGAGACGACGACGACGACGATGTTGTTCCCGTGAAGAATCCAGACGAGCTCCCACTTCCTCAAAAGGTAATCATTTTGTTTGAAAATAAGATACATGTGTCATAGGGCTGGGCGATATGGCCAAAAAATCTTATCACGATTTTCTTTAGTTTAAATCTCGATTTTCTCACAATTCATGTGAAAATTGTTTTTTAAAGGCGACTAAAGCCATCTGCTGCTTCTTGAGTTTAGACCTGATGTTGTAGTAGTTTAGTCTTGGTTAAAACCTGTTTCAGTCCTTACATAGTTTTGACATGTTTCCCTCATGGTTTAGTCCTGGTTTAATCCTGGTTCAGTCTGTGATATTGGTTTGGACTCAATTTAGACCCAGTTTTCTCTTGGTTTATTTCTGATTGAGTCCTTGGGTTTAGTCCTGCTTCAGTCCTGTGTTTAGTCCTGTTTAGTCCAGGGTAATCATCGTTTCATTCTATCCCTGGTTTAGTCCTTTTTAGTTTGGTCCTGGTGTCCTGGTATTCTTGCTTTCAGTCTCTGCTTTAGTCTGGTTTACTTCTTGGTTTAGTCCTAGTTTAATCCAGATTCAGTCTGTGATAGTGTCTGATTTTAGGCCTGGTTTAGACCTAGTTTTATCCTGTTTGTTTGTTCTGTTTGAGTGGAAGCAGTGAGTGGAGAGAAAGTATTTGAGGTCAAAGCTGTGTTTAACATAAAAAACACTGAATCACAATATGACGATGTTCCCAAAAAAGCAGATCGTCATGAGATCAGATCATGATTTGATTTTTATCATCATATCGCCCAGCCCTAGTGTGTCACCTACAAAGCCTTCGTAAGGAGTCTCTAGCCTGTTGTTTTTTCTTTGTGCATCAAGTTATTGAGTTTAGGTATGTAGTTAAGTATTTTGTGGAAACATATACATTTTCTCTGTATTGAAATATAATCTTGGTATCAAAATGTTAAGGGTGTATTCCGCTTAAGCCCCATACTTGCTCAAATATATTCAAAGCACAAGCAACGCTCTTTGTATTTCTTAAAAGTAGCTCATGGGAGAAACAGGTTTGAGACCAGTTATGGGCCAGATTTGTTACTGCCATGGCATGTACTTGTGCTTATCTGCTGTGCTTGACCCAGATGCTGAAATTCCCCCTGCACACTCTGTTGGAGATAAAGGAGCACCTCATTGACTGGGCGTCCCGGGCCGGCATGCAGTGGCTGAGCGCGCTGATCCCCACGCATCACGTCAACGCCCTCATCTTCTTTTTCATCATCTCCAACCTCACCATAGATTTCTTTATATTTAGTATTCCTTTGTTAGTGTTTTATCTTTCATTCTTTTCCATGGTCATCTGCACGCTGAAGGTGTTTCAGGTTGGTGCCAGTGCAATGAATTGATGACTTCAAAACGGCTGGTGTTGGAAATAATAAATGTGTTTGCCGTAGAATTCAAAAGCCTGGGAAAATTACCGAGCTTTGACTGACCTCCTGTCACACTTTGAGCCTGGCCTGGACTTGGAGCAGGCTGAGACCAACTTTGGATGGACACATTTGGAGCCTTACCTGTAAGCAAATCAACTCCACTCTTTTTCTGTTACTGTTGTTTTTATAGAGCTCTGCATTGTTTGGATCAATATTATACAGGTATATACACTAAGGTATAGAACACACACTGTAATATACTTTTTATTTATTTATCTAAACCACTGTGTTTTTTACCTTCCTTTGCTGGAGCAGAAATGGTACATACAAATGGTACAAGTATATTTAGTATTTAGTTCAGGTTTAATATAAGTTTAAGTTAAGTTTAATATAAGTATAAGTTTTATAAACAAACAGGGCTACCTCACAGGACTTCGTAGATAATGCTGGTCAGGTTGGTCCACAGTGGCGGCGCACAGAGATGCAGCGGCTCAGGACCTGCCCTCCATGTGATCTATGTAATTTCGTTGTAGATTGTATAATGACAAATAACGCGTTTTATTCTTGATTCTCTGAGAACAGTTTGTGACTGCACTGTGTCATTTTGAATGCAAGCAAATCTTGAGAACAATAATAGTATATAGTATATTATTTGAATATCTACCGATACCAACCGATACTGTGACATTTTCACAAAAGTAGGTTTGTAGATGACTTATTTGTTGTTTATGCAAAGAAACTGCAGTGAATTTGCAGTGAGTGAAAAAGGCACTGGTCCTTGTTAGATTAAATAGACTTCCAACAAACAGTGATCTCATCATGAATAATACATAATATTATAAATATGTTTATCAGTGATTCTGTAACATTGTTTTCTCAAACTAAAATGCAAACACCAGTGGCCAATATGAAGCTATGTCACTACTTTGTAACTCAGTCACGGTTTGAGGCCTTGACTTGTTGAAGCTAGTATTAGCATACTGCTGCTAAATGCCGTGTTTTGCGCAGCGATCAACAGTGCTAGTGCGGAGAGTAAAACACTTAAATTAAGTTGGGGAAAGTATCGGATATCTGGAATCGATGCCCGATATTGACATTTTTGCGGTATCGGATACCAGAGCCGATACCGCAAAAATGTCAATGTCGGGTATCGGATCGGTGCATATAGAGCCTATAGTTTAAAACTGAGGTGGAGGGCAGCTGAATATTCCATGGTGGTAACGATGGAAACTTTTAAAACCCACAGTTGACATGGCAGTCCACATGAAACAAAAAACTGTCACAAAGTTCAATGTCTTCTCTGTCAGCGCATATGAACTCAGGTCTAAATATTCTCATAAAGGTGGGCAAAAGTGGTGGCAATATTCAAAAACATGAGTGTGATGTTGGTCAGTAGAAAGGACTTTCAGCTTTAAGAATAATATGGCAGGTTTGTGAATCCAATCCAGTCACTACCAAATACTGATCAAGAACAACATTTGGAAATTTCTCTCAAAAACTGTTTATCTCCCCTAGAGTTGTATTGGCAGCTGAAATAGAATTCTACAATGTGAATTTGGTCACAGCTCATGCCACTTTATGTTTCTATCTTTTTGTACAGATACTTCCTGCTGTCCGTGGTCTTCGTGGTCTTCTCCTTCCCTGTCGCCGACAAGTCATGGATCCCCTGCTCAGAGCTGGCCGCGGTGGCCCTGTTCTTCACCATCACCGCCTTCCACAGCCTCCACGCCTCGGCTCAAATCTTCGCCCGGAAAGCCCTCTTCACCGAGGTCCTCTCCGGGGTCAGCTCTCTCACTCGCCTCCTGCCCGACTCGCTCTGGGTCCTCAAAGTATTCGGGATGACTTTCTTTTCGCTGCCTCTCGGAGAAGTTCTAGCGCTGAACGTAGGAGTGCCCTGTCTCCTGTACGGACATCTTATCTATCTACTTTTCCGTATGGCGCAGGTGAGAGGATTTAAGGGCACGTACCTCTGCCTGGTGCCTTACCTTGTTTGCTTCACCTGGTGTGAGCTCTGCTTGATCTTTCTCAACAACGCCTCTGCAATCGGACTGATCCGCACTTGTGTGGGCTACCTCCTCTTTCTATTTGCCCTCCCCGTTCTCACGTTGGGCATGGCAGCGATGCTCCTTATCCAGTTATGGCAGTGGTTCCTTGCCCTGGAGGTGACCAAGATGGTGGTCACTCTTGTTATCTGCTTTGTACCAGTTGTATTAAGACTTTGGACACGTTTTAGCCTAAATCCTATCAAAGTTCTACGCTCACTGTCCCGAAGCAGCATTGTCAAACTCATTCTGGTTTGGCTGAGCGCTGTGGTGCTGTTCTGTTGGATGTATGTTTATCGATCAGAGGGCATGAAAGTATATAACTCCACTCTGACGTGGCCTGAGTACAGTAATCTTTGTGGTCCTATAGCTTGGAAAGAGTCTAACATGGCCCAAACTCAAATCCTCTGCTCCCATCTTGAAGGACACCGTGTCACTTGGACGGGGCGCTTCAAATACGTCCGGGTGACTGACATTGAGAACGGACCCCAGTCTATTATTAATTTCCTTCCTGTATCGGTGGGAAACTGGATGCGGTGTCTCTACGGTGAACCTTACCCTAAATGTGATGATGGGAAAGCTGCGTCTGATTGGATTAAACCCACGAATGCCCCTTCGCCTGAACAGCCGTTATGTAAACTTAAAAAATTAGCTAAAAATGAATGCCACGTCAAGCGTTTCGATAGATACAAATTTGAAGTTACCTTGGGCATGCCACAAGAGAGGAAGACTAAAAATGGCACAATAATAGAAGACGAAGACTCGACAAAAGATATCGTCCTCAGGGCGAGTAATGAGTTCAAAACGGTGCTTTTCCATTTGAACGGGGGCAGCCTGGTGGAGTTTAGCACCATCCTCGAGGGCCGTTTGGGATCCAAGTGGCCCGTGTTTGAGCTCAAAGCTATTCACTGCCTGTCATGCGGTGATGACCGAATGCCAATCAGAAAACAGTACAAGATTGAGCACGACTGGAGACGCACAGTTCAAAATGCACTACAGTTTGGTTTTGACTTCTTTTTCAGCCCTTTCCTCACGGCTCGATTAGAGCATCCAGACTATGGGACTGGGACGGAGCTTGTGGCCAAAGAAGATCAGGATGACTAGATATTAACCACTACTTTTCTGTATTTTATAATGTAATTATAATATTATTAATACTTGGTTTCTTAAGTGGAATTTACAACACATAATCACGAGTCAGATGGAGGTTTGTCACATTTTGTTTTTGCCAAACCTAATACTGTTCAGAAGAAATCATATTAACTACAAGCTTAAACACTGACCATAATTTATTGTACAAACGTACATGTTGTTCTTAGAGAAGCTGAGGATTAACTTAATATGCTTCATCACAGTAATAAACTGTATATTTGTGCCTTTTTAAAACAGAATACACTAATGATGCTACATTTTAATCATTTCAAAGTGAAGGACCAGTCTAACAGCTTTTATTCTCTTCATTTCATTTGGTAATTGTTTCCTGCTGTGCAGGCCATTCATATTAAATATAATTCCTTTAAGGTGTTATAACATGTCACTTTGTATGTCTAATTTGACTAATAAATTTGGTTAAACTATCTAGTCTGATGTTGTCTGTTAATTCTTTGCTCTATTTAGCATAAACTACGCCACATATATACGTAATACACATTAAAATCAAATTAAGCTAAAAGAAAAAACAACCACAAGATTGTACAATATAATGTAATATGTCAATGCTGGCACTAGGGGGCACCTCACATTATTGTAACTATTAAGGGTTGTAAAGAGCCCTCAGCCCTGTAACTAATACATTAGCAATTAGTCTCATAATTAAACTGCAATAAAAACCACAGATGGCTGTTTTATTGAAATATTTATTCAGAAAAAAACATATTAACATTATTTATAATTTGACAATTGAGTCAACATTCATCAACACAAAGATGTGACACTGGAGTATGGACAATAAAATGACAGATGTTCAGATAAACATTAAGAGTTTCCAAAAATAAACATTCTGCACCGATGTCATTGAAAACAATCGTCAGTGATGGAGATTACAGTCTATGGATCAATGTTTGGTCATGTTTAAAAAAGAACTTCAAAAATGGAAAACATTGTATATTATACAGACACCATTTAGCCCATTATTATTTTATTTTTAGATACAACATTATTCAAAAACATTCGCCATATTCATTGGTTCTCAGTTTCAGGGTGAAACTGTTGGGTGATCATTCAAATGTACAGGTCTATGAACCGAACACTGGTAAACATGCGTCTGTGTCAGAGACACAGAAAGGTATGAGCTCGGTCCTTTATGGAAATCGTGCTGCATAGGGCTCCAGGCCCAAGAAGCCTTTGTACAGCTGGGTCTAAATAGGTAAGAAGGCAGCCAAGTCAGTCAATTATAAACGGCTATAGGCTAAATCTGTTTCACATGCAGCATCATTTTGCTTGATTGACATGATGTAGGTTATTTGTTTTTTGCTTGATTGAGTCTGAGTATTGACAACATAGCACAGAAGGCAGACCAGCACAATAAGAGCAGATGATGGCCTGTTGTAGTGAATGTTGGCTAAAGCAGTGCAGCAGTTTGTGGGTCTTCACTTCAGCAGTGTGTCAAATCTGCTTCTGTTACGTTAAATCAATGAACTTGCTGACCACAGCTCAGTTTTACTCCTGAATTACGGAGAGACTCTGGTGTCTAGGTGCACTTGGGTTTTAACAGAAAGGGTACAGGCTCCAATCCATTTCACATCACACGTTACCATCACTGTCGTCATATTGACCATCATTTACAACATCTTTATGGTTCAATAAGAAGCATAAGAAATTAGGAATCTAATGAGAAACCAGACAGACACTTACATTAATAAATGCCCTATTTGAAGCCATGCTGTTGGTAGAAGGGGTTGTACAAAACAGAGGGGAGAGAGGCAGTTAGGACATGGTGGTGGACAAAAAACGCTTTCAAAGATTTTGGTCTGTGGTAGCAAAACACAAAAAAAAACAATCAAATCAAGCACAATCCAGAGGTTAACAATCAAGAAATCCTCGATTTAGACATTTCTACTAATCCACAATCAATTGCATATTCCAGCCCGTTCCCTTTCAAGTCCGCTCGCTCAGTTCTGGGAGCCTAGGGAGGACGTGAGGGAGTATAGACCTAAATCTGCCCGCCTCTGTGGCTCACTCGAGGCATATTCCTGGGGTGTCTGCATGTTTCGCATAGTGGCATAGTAGTAATTGCGTGTAAACATGATTCCTCTACTGCTGCTGCCGCTGACATCGGCCCATCAGTGCATCTCCGAGTTGAGTTTGTCCTGAAATATGTACAGGTTGTTGGTGGCAGCGATAGCAATGATGTTCTCGTTCGGGTGCCAGGCGGTGTGGAGGATCTTTTTGGTAAAGTCCAGACTGTCCACGCTGATGTCGTCTTTCCGCCTCTTCCCGCCGGCGGCGCACACTCTCCGCGGTTTGAGGACAGCTCTGGGTTTACTGCTCTCCCTCGAGGCCTCCAGCGTCACGTCGCGCTTGGTGTTGCGGTCGAACATGCGGAAGAAGTTGTTGTAGGCTCCCGTCATGATGACACTGAAGGAACAGATGAGGAATGGTCATTAGACATCATGACTTTCAAGACAGTCTATAGAATCATTCATACAGAAGTGGAGGACAGGAAACTATCAAAATTCTGTTTTGTTTTCATCTGTTTGTGGTTAATATTCAACGTGATATCTGACTGGGCTTATCCGTGCCAGCGTTCAGTGCCTTCTATATGAACTTGTCAATGTTGAACGGACATTTAGCCACACATTTTTAACCATTTAGATTTTCTTTTTTTGTCCTTTTATAAACAGTGAAACATCCAGACTTCGAACGACCCTGACATTATGACCCCAAAAAATAATAATTTCTATAACTTAATACACCAGCATAATAAACCAGTGATTTGGCTTTTAAAACGTGCCAAAAAAGTTTACAGTTTGTACATAGATATTCCTATTATGTATATTCCTAAAGAAAATGTCTTTATAGTCACGTAATTTACAAAAACACATACCTGTCTGAGCCGTTCCAGGCACACTCAAACTTGTCAAAGATACAGTCGTTCTCGTAAAGTGAGCACAGCTTGCTTCGGAGGTAATCGTGAACCTAGTGGAACCAAAATAACATGAGAATTAGGAAAAATATTCAACATGCTCATGGATTAGCTGTGAAAATGTGATTATCATGCAATAACATTTTCAGTGTCATCGTCATCAGCAGAGAAATAGTGGAATAAATAGACCAGCATAGCGAGTACAGTGGCTCACGTTTGTACTGGGGCTGATGTTTTAACTCATGATTAATCAAGGAATAATTGACTAATGAATCATTAAATAATTTCAAATTAATCATATTTTTTGACCTAACACACACCTGTATTTCGAGCCACATGTTACCTGAACGTCAGAGCACTTGCATCACAAATTGTAAGCAGTTGTGCTTTTCACATAGTTTTATCACAAAGTTAGAAGTTTGATAATGGAAGTGCTTGAAATTAGAGCGTTTTATGCCAGCCTAATATTAATAATGAATACTCATTACATTCAAATGAACTACAATTTATTGTGATTATTTACATTTCACATTCTAAAGAGCCTAGAGGTTAAATTGAGGTGGTGGGCACTGGGCAGGTAGGAATTCTATGCTGGTAACTGTCAAAATACAGATTTTTTTTAACTTGGTTTATGGCAAATATCTAATAGTAGACCAATTCGCATACAACAGCACAAATGAACTAAGGACAAATCATTTTCTCATGAAGATGTTCAATGGTGGTGACAAGAGAAACAAGTGTGTCTTGAGAAAGGGCTTGTTGGAGCCGAAACGCATGGAAGAAACTAGCAACACGTTTTAAAATATTATGTATGTATCATATAATATGTATCATTCCAGTACAATAAAGGCTTTTTAGAAAATGTAAATAGAGAATTGTAGTGTTGGAAGGAGTGCCTTGGTTCTTTGTTTTTGTTCTCTTAGATTTCTGTTCCCCAAACGCCAAAGAGCACCATCCCCAAACAACTACTTTTGTAGTACTGACTTCCTGAACACTTTGTGTCTGGTTTCTCTGAAACATGTGTGCGATTTTGATCAGTTGAAGGATTTTCAGCCAAAATATTAATATGGCAGATTTGTAAATCAAAACATTTTCAAATAATGACCAGGTATATTTGTGGGTTTCTGTTTTGAGATTTTCTTAAAAAATGGCGTCTCTCCCATAGAGCTGTATTGGCCTTTGACCTTAAACTGAAATTACGATTCAACAACGTGAACACAACCTATTGATTGATGGCACTAATTTGTACATTTGTAATATACTAAACATCTTTTTCTGACATCCAGTCACACCACTACCACGCAATTCTGAACTTACCAAGGGCACATAAAGTGAGAGCAATACTCCCTGACTAAAAGGTCCTCTCCCCTGAGCTTGTCTTTGACCTGTGTCAGCAGCGAGTCCACAGACAGTGATGCAAAAAGCTGAAACCCACACCTTTCTCGGCATTAAGCCCCCGTTTCCCATTCTGCATAAAGTCAGCACTCAACGGCCGGCCTTCAATCAATAAATGGTCAAGCTAAGGTCAGCTTGTGGCAGTATATCAAAGCCAGTGGCATTTTTGTTTTCCCCCCATCTTTTTGCACCAGGTGGTATCATACAATGTCAGCTTTAGTGGAAGATATGTAGGCTTTTTTCCCTGTCCGCGCTTTCTCAGATTTACTGTGCTGTGTCCCATACCCCACTTAGATTTAAATCACTTTATCACAATGCACAAGGTCTTCAAAGCTGTAAATCCACTGGATATTGCTGCAAATGTAAGTGATCACGCATGCTGAACGCGTCAACCTCCGCCATGCCAGCCGTAAACTTAAAAACATGCATAACAAGCAAATCCCCCAACTAGTTAGTTCTGAACAAACCCGGCTTAAGATCTGGAAATAGGTCCCTGGGCGCTACATTGTGGTTTCGCAGCGCTCATGACAAGTACTGACAAGCAGCATTAACAGAGGGGACAAATGCAAAAGACAAATCTCCCTAAGAGAACAATAAAGTGTACCTTACCTTGCATTTTAGCTAAATAATGTCTAAACTCCCTTTTTCTAACCTCACTCCTCGGACTCCCTAAACTCCCTAAACACACTTCCCTTTCCCTCTCTCTCTCTCTCCCTCTCTCTCTTACTGTGGTGCATTGCAGATCTAGGTATTGGGCACTGTGTAAGGTATCCCTCCTTCCTACTTCTGTCTTTGAGTGGAAGCTCAGTGGACTATAAATAGCTCAAGAGCATCTTGGCCTCCCACTTCTGGCTGCCTTTAGACATCAGGGAGACAACACATGTTCACCGTGGCTAGACTAATAAAATCTGACATATTGAAACTAATAGCACATTACTTACTGAAATAAGAACAGCGTAAAACTGAGCTGGCTTCTTCAAAGAAAGACTGGCACTTAACAAGAAATCAAATTGGGTTAATGCTTTTAGCTTGAATTCTGTTCAATTATATGCAAAACCTGTTGGATAAATTATAACAATAACTCTGAAATTATTGATGCCATTTTGTACAGTATATGGGTCACTTATAGTGAACTTTAGAAAGTCCGATTTCTCCTGAACATATTGTTTATTGATAAACTAATATTTTTGTGCGTAATACTCCTACCACACAGCAGCTGAATGAATAGGCCAGCATTGACATGATAGACTTGGTATTTTTTATTGGTTTCTTTGTAATGGACATTTGCATAACCCAAGACATGAATTTTCAAGTAAAGTGTGTTACTTTGTGGATCATATAGCCAAAAACTGGGACACCTGGGACAGATCCTGTGTAAAACTGGGACAAATTAATGTTTTGGAGGAATGCTGGGATGTCTGGTCACCCTAATTTAAAGTAAAAATAAATAATGTTCTTCTCGGTAAGTATGTTTGTGTAGGTTCTCAGTCGTACAGGAGTTGTTCTCGGTAAGTAATTTTGTAGAATAGGGGTTCCAAACTTTTGACACAAAGTCCCACCTAAGACAAAATTGCCATTCTGAGTGCCACCAGGTCTTAAAAATCGGAAAAATGTGATTAATCCATGACTAAAGTGGTTCTAAACAAAAAACAACCCAAAGGAGAAAGAAAGTGTGCATGAATATGATATTAAAGTAAAGGAAGAATGGAACAGCTGAGTTTCCCGTGCCACAGTTTGAGAACCACCGTTCAATAGAATTCTTTTGGTGTCTAATAATAGCGTAATACTCCTACCACGCACAGCAGTTGAATGAATAAAGGCCATTGTTCACTTGAAGGTGGTGGTCTGACGGATGACTCACTCACGCACGAGTAAAGCAACTAACAATACATCTGCTACAACCGTGACAACTACGACTGTGGCACTGAACAATAACTATGTTTCTCCATGTCTAACAATTGGTTTTGCCCAAAGCAAGCTCTGTCTTTGAAACAACAAACCTGGTATGTCTCGAGGGGCTTGCTCTCCATGTTGAGGTCCCAGACTTTGGCCGTCAGGTAGTCTCTGGTGAGCAGATAGCGCCCGCTGTGGCTGAATTTGACATCTGACACAGAGGAAATTATTTCTGAGAAGAACGAGCGTGCACTGGGGTCCTCGGGCTCCTCGAACACTGCAGAGAAAACAGGGTTAAAAGGTTGGGGAAACCATATCACTGTATAATAAGTACAGTATAGTTGAGGTAAATGACACATACAGTAATTATCAGGCTGATTGGGGTGGAACATGGATATTTTAGCAGTGCTTATGGTTAAGGATGCATCGTTCCGATACTGGTATCGGATATCCGAGCCGATACCGAAAAATACAATACTGAGTATTGATTCTAAATATCCAATACTGAACCGATACTTTCACCAGCTTAATATAAGAGACAAGCTCCAATAGTATTTGTGATCTCCACGCAAAATACTGCAGTTAGCAGCAGTAAGCCAATGCTAGCTTCAACCAATGAAGGCTGAGACTGAAGCTATGACTGAGTCACAAAGTAGTGAAATATTATTGTCCGCATTTGCATTTTAGTTTGAGAAATACGGTCACAGAATGACTGATAAAACATATCTGCAGTGCAATAATGATCAGATCAGTTCATGTTGTAGTCGTCTATATTACTGTAACAATGGTCACTTTTTCACTCACTCTAAACTAGTTTCTTTACAGAAAAAACAAATATGTCATCTACAAATACACTTTTGAGAAAATCTCACGGTATTGGTAGGTATCGGGTATCGGTAGATACTCAAACCCCAAGTATCACTATCGGAAGAAGCAAAAAAGCTGGATCAGTGCATCTCTACTTATGGTAAATAGCAGGCCTATACACATGAAACAAAACTCTTCGTTATCAGAATTTGTCAAACTAACTGACCCAAAATATTATTTTTAATAAAGCTTAAGGATTATTCAAGACCGATTGAAGGCTAAGAATGAATACACAATTGAAAGAACGGACTTTTATCAGTCAATACTGCTCCTCGCCCTCCACTTGGGCATTTTTTTCATCATCAGTTTTTTTGGGAACACTAAATACTTACATTTGGAGTGTTTGTCACAGAGCGCGGCCTCTCTCATGTCGCACAGACGCAACGTGCCTTTGCTGCTGCTGTAGACGAACAGATTACAGTGATGTGGGTGGAACTCTGCGGCTGTGATCACCTCCGTCAAGTCCTCCATGTTGGCAGGTTTGATGTCCACAATGTCTGAGAAAGAACCGCTCAGGAAAAGAACAAGGTCTATGATTTGCCAAATGCTAGCAGCTCTGATCCAGTTATTCATCCTATACATTTACACTCTGGTTACAGTTTGAATTTACTGTAGGTGTCTCATAACTTCTCCAAAGACATAAAGTATCTACAGTATATATATTTTGATACACATCAAAGCCAAAAATCAAGTCACTTCTTGAATTCTTTGATATTTACAAGTATTATAATTAATTTATGTCACCATCTCTCTTTTTAAAATCTTTATTCAATCACTGAGATGCCATCACGTCTGTGGCTTTTGTAGGCAACATTAATATATTAAATTATAGCTCTATGATAGGCAAAAACCTTGTTCACAAACAGTGACTTGCTTCCCTGGTGCTGCATAAAAAAAAAAAAACAGTGCAAAACGCGTGGCTGTATCAGATGTTTGACAACCACTCACCACATCATTCATTGAAAATTACGAAAGAAAACAACAGCAATCGCTCCAATATGGTCATAGGTTCCAACGTGCTGGCAAAAGGAAAGAGACCAAACTGCAGTGCTACTGGACCGGGAAATGACCCTTTCCCCCTTGATCTCACCACTACAAAAACAAATCTAGCTCTATCTCTATAAATTTTGCTTCGGTATCGATACTTAACAAATTCTCACAACCAAACCAGGCTTGGTATCAGCACAATGCCTTCTGACTCTTTGGTGGCTGGATTATTTTCACACTTATTCATACATTTGACTTATTCACTGGGTGGTTCTCCCAATAGCAATAAATACAGTATATTTTGTGTGCAAAGGCACGTGTCACCAACAGATGTGAATTATAGATAGCTGAAATAAAGAGCGCAATAAAAATATGTCTTGGGGGGATTGTGTTGGAAAAGCGTAATCCCAGACATATAAATTGTAATATGATAAATCCTGCATGGGTCATGGATGTGACTCTGGCGCGTACTCCGACTGAGCTGGATTAAAACTCAGAGAAATGCCTGCAATATTTATACCGCCTTTGAATAATTCATTAAGCTACATTTTCACTCCTCAAGAATAATATCCCCCTCCCCCAGCAGTGGCATGTCCTTGTGCATTTCTGTATACAACAAAGTGGGATTTAAATGAGTTTGTAGAGTAGGCGTCAGAGTGTGTGGCTGTGGACTGACTAATGAACATTCTTTACAATATATGCATTTGTTATGCCTTGTGTAAATCCTTTCTTTTGTGTGAGAAGTTGTGATTAGTTCGGAGGGGCAATTCCTTGCACCACTCTTTTAACAGTAATAATATCTGTCATATTTGATTGCTTGTGGTTACATTTCCTTGGAAAAAAAGAACATCCTTTCACGCAGAATTACAGTAAATGTACAATCTCATGTTTCATCCTTTGTCTCCTGTTAATCATATATGCTCAGATAATTACTCTGCTTTTAAATTGTAACTCCAGTTGGTCAAAAACAGTTTTTACCATTTCAGAAAGGTCAAGGCCAATGTTAACCAACTCTGATATCGAAGTTGTGATTCTTTCTTTTATTTATTCTCATTTCGTTTATTGCAATTCCCTTTTAGCTTAGTTATAACAAATCTGCTCTAAATCGACTTCAATTGGTTCCAAATGCTGCTGCCAGGCTCTTAACAGGATCCAGCAGACGGACACACATTGCTCCACTTTTGCCTTCCCCGCACGGGCTCCCCATCAAATTTTCAATTGATTTTAAAATTTTAGATTTGACTTTTTGCGTCTTGCATGGTCGGGCTCCCAAGTAGTATGTCTCTGATCTGCAGTGCAACCTTCGCTCCTTGGGTCAGAACCAGACTTGTCCATTAAAGCTGTAGCTTCAAAACTGTGGCACGACCTTCCTCTGCCTCTCCGTGTGAGCGACTCTGTTGATTCTTTTAAAAAGCAGCTGAAGATTCTTCTTTTCAGACAAGCTTTTAGTTGACAAGGCCTGTGACTGTTTTATATTTTACCTGCTTCGTATTTTACTGTTAGTGATGCACTTTGTGATTTTATCTGTGAAAGGTGCTGTATAAATAAAGTTTCTTCTTCTTCTGGAGCATCTTGAATAATGCATTATTATTACTAAATATGTTCTTTTATTGATGTACAATATGGATTCTACAAAATAACCAAAAGTTCCTTGGGCACAATCTTTAACACTTAGGTTGGCTGTGCCGTTTTGTCCTGGTGTATAAATGACGTTGTAATAGATAATTTCCGACTCTTCCCATCAGTGACAGTGTATCCTGTATTAGCGTGATCAGTGTAAAGGATACTGAAACTGCGGTCGGTGATGTCCAGGTGCCACAGGTTGATCCTCAGGTCGTCGGCGGACATGTAGGTCTCGTAGTCCGAGTTCACAGAGATGGAGTTGACGTGGTACGTGTGAGCGTTTGCAAACACTCTGCGCGGCGTCACCTCCACCATCAGATCCATCGGCTTCAACACAGGCACCTACACGGCACAAAGGATAATATGTCAATACTCATTTTGGTCTCTAGTCAATTAGCATCTGTGCATGATTAAACTTCTATTTCAAGAGTTCACTTGTTTTAGTAGTTCAGAGCTGCACAATTTATCACCAAATTATCATTATCACAAAGATTAGAGGATGATAGGGGATGGTAACTGGAACTTAGGTCGTTTTCACACTGCCACTAGATAGGCCGACCTAAAGGGGCTGTCGACCCGAGAGTGCCACTTTAAGGTCTGTGTGAACCCAGCTGCACCACTTTAGACGGGTCTAAAGAGCTGCACTCGGAGTGGCTCAAACAGCTGGTCTCAGAGCGGTCTCAACTCTGACTCTGCCACGGCCCAGGTGTTGTGTGAAGGCGGCCGACCTCGGGCCGACCTAGTTTCAATTTCATACTGCTTTATGAGTGAAGAAAGGGCTTCTAGCATGTAATATTCTATATGCTACCTCACCTGCGCTGAGCTGCAGGACGAGACGTTTGGAACATGCATCTTTAACCAAGAGAGAAATGACCCTGTATAAGCAAACACCTGTGTGCATGTCACCGTAATGACAGGGCTGTGATCGCTTGATGCTCGTTGTCATGGGGATGAGTTCGGCGAACAGCTGATTTTGGCGGTGGTGCAGCTTTTTGGTGTGACGCACAGACAGAAAATGACCTTGAATATTTGTGACAGATTTAGTCACAATTTTCACAGTCACAATGTCCTAATTTAGTTCCATTTTAGGCTTAATTGTAGTCCACGTGGTCTTTTTAAAGTGATGGCCCGTAAGTCTCAATGTTTTAGAAATTAAAGAGAATGTTTATACTTGACCGTCTGTGTCTGAATTTTGTTAAATAAGTAACTTTAGATAATAATTAAAAAAAATCTTAAGTCCCTATCTTTGCTGATCTCAACAAATCAGAGTCTTACAGGATTTGTGTTGACCAATGAGACGATCTTTCCCTCATTCTTAAAACATACAGACTTACATCACTTTAAGTCTTGTTTGTGACACAATATGATTAAAAAACAAATTGGTTTCAGTTTTTTGGAGTTTAGGTCAAAGGTAAACGCCTATAAATGATCAATTTCAAACAACTTTGCAGAGCACTAAAGGATTTTTTTCCCTAGTAGTGGAATGCAATTTGTTTTGTCTTCCTCAAACAACTCAAACATTTATGGAAATAACACTGTGCATCTAAATATAAAGCATTTTTTTGTCAATTTCATCAGTTTGCAGGCCACCTTTGTAGTATTTCTGTAACAGTGACCTTGCAAGTTGTGGATTGTGCTATGAAGAAATGGGATTTTAGAAATGTGTGCGGAAAGTCAGTAATGTGTTTGGACCACAACTAGCAATATAATTTACTTGCTGTGTAGGGTGAATCTGTCCTGGCCATTGTTGTTAAAATGGCCAGGACAGATTCACCCGACACAATGACACTGAGTTGAATTATTTTCATGAATTTAGAATACTGTTCGGCGTAGCAGCACTTGCAGCGTTTGCATATTTATAGTGCACACAAATAACAGGAAGAAAAACTGTACAATCCCACTAATCTTTGCCCTTAGCAGATGCTGTTACGTTGACTACAGCTGTAAATAGCGAATCCACCCCCACACATGAAGTACCTTTGTGCCAGTGACCCATTTTTTTACACATGGAAACACATCTGTACCCACTGACCCACATAACAGGGCCACTCCATTGTGTTTGTGAACAGCTAAGCACATATTGCACGCTGCAGAAGTAGTAAAAAAGAAAGTAGTAGTTGCCTGCAGGGAGGTGACAGTGGAGATGTCCTTGATGCGACCCTCTTCATCCTTCAGGTTGTATCCCTCTGGCCGCTTGTCTCTCTCACTCACCTTCCACAACTTAATGGTCTTATCTAGGAAATTAAAACACAGGCACACAATAGATGAGAAAAAATCCTACATAAAAGATGGGTTAAGTTGAAACAAACATATCAGGATCTGCTCTTTGTTTGCATATTAATTACTGTATTAGGGAAACAAGCATTCAGTGTTTCCCAGTGTTTTGCTTCTTAAATGATCATAAATATAGAAGACTGTACTATACTAATCCATAAGATATGTATGAAGATAAAATTGAGAAAATATATACATTTTTCTTTGCTATTAACAAATAATATTACAATTGGATCACCAGGCACCCATAGTCTAAGCAGAAATCTGTGTCTTGGTTTCGCTATGAAATCACCCACAGTATTTATTGTAGATATAGTGGGAAAAACAGCGTCTTCATACACAAATTCAGTGCATGATATTAACACTGACTAGCAAAATGTTTGTTTTGGCTAATAGCATTTCCACCAACCACTTTGGCCAGGGGAATAGCCTAAAACAAATGACTGTGCTGTAATATTCTCGGTATCAAAATCTATCTCAAGAGAAGAACAAAGGTCGAGTTTGACAAAGAAGGTCCAGTCTTCTGCTCAAAATGCGGTGGGCATTCAGGCAGATACATCAGCCAGCCGATATGACAGGTCGTACATTTTTCATACCCTCAATCATAAATAATACAGCACTTAAATAAATCAGTGAGGGAGTGCACTATGGATTTCCAATAACTCCATAAACTGACAGTAAGACACCAGTTCTCCTTTGGTCCTATACTGCGCCTCAGAAACTTATCTTTACTAAAGCCAATGTGTTGCTTTTAAAGAGGCTTCATTTTGGCTTCATTTTGTTGCAGCAGAACAGGAATATGTAAACTGGTTTTGGTGTTACCGTTGGTGGACAGGAGGAAGTGTGCCGCGTTCTGTTGAGGCAGCCATCGGATCTTGTTGATTTTCTCCTCGATTTCCAAACTTTTAAGATAGTCAAACTCGGGCTCATGGCTCTGAAAGGTGCTGTAGACATTGTACTCTCCCTGCGAGAAGGGATCAGTCTTGCTCTGTGAAAAAGAAGTTGATTCTGTTATTATGCCACATGAGACTTTGTGTAAGCTACATTGGGTGCATAATGATTAGCATAAAGAAAATAACATCAAATACAACAAAAAGAATATTCTTTGTCTTTTTTCCTCTTTTAGCTAACCTGAGAACAAAACTACCTTTCATTTTGATTGGTTGACTGGTTGATTGATAAGTGTTTTTGCCATAAAATGTTCAACAGATGCCTTTTAGCTGGCTCCTTGTATCCGGGTTTGGGATGAGCATGAAGACTACCCTAGAGTCCAAAAGCTGGAAACTTATAAATAAACTATTACAACAGTTATACAGGGCACCTCCACCATCTACACTACGGAAACTAACTAGAGCAAATCACAAAAACCGATCTGAATTTATCAGTTCAGAACAGCAGCTGATGAGCTTGCAGAATACTAGGCAACAATAGTAACTTATGGGGCTTGTGCGTACCTCAGGTTCCCTCTGAAAGATGACTACTCGGCCCCCTTTGTCCCCTGTGGCCAGGAGCTCTCCGGTGTGGTTGAACTCAACAGTGGAGATGATATCAGCTGCAGGAACAGAGAGTGAGGGGCAGTGGGGATAACGAAAGAAATATGAGGAAAGGGAAAACAGACACAGAGGCCATTAGCTAATTGACAACATATCATCATTCATCTGTGTAATCCGTTTATGTATGTATGCAAATATATCACCACACGGAGTCAAATGTCAATGCGTTACAGTGTAAGTGGATTTAACATATGCAAATTCATGCATAAAATAAGATTTACTTATGAAAAGAGTGGAAATTGGATATCGGTCAGACGAGTTCAGTCAAGGCATTCAAAGAAACTTAATTAGTCAGATACACATTAGGCATGAAGTGTACTCCTCAGACACAGTCAGCTAATAAAATATTACGAATGATTTCTGTGAATGATTTAAAAAAATGCAGTAAATTTCAAACAACTTTGCAGATCAATATGATATATAGATCAGATCAGTGTTTCCCAACCAGGGGTACGGGGAAAGGTTAGCAGGGGGTACTTTTCAGATAAAAAATAAGATGAAACAAATTGTATTTTTGATTATAATGGTCAAAGAAAATACATTTTAAAACATTTAACTGTAAAGAGTGAGATTTTGAGAGTATTTAGCTGTCTTTTACCTGATAAATTAGTTTTTGTCATTCACTTTCTAACTACCGTATTTTTCGGACTATAAGTCACACTTTTTCATAGTTTGGCTGGTCCTGCGACTTATACTCAGGTGTGACGTATATATTAATAAATAGATATCCAGCTCTAGAGATTATGAAATATTTCTTAACGCTCACCCCTAAATGTGACTAGTGCAACTTATACTGTACATGTTTTTGTGGCTGGTGTGACTTATACTCCAGAGCGACTTATAGTCCGAAAATTACGGTAATCAACATATCCATCGAAGCCGGGGGTACTCGGGAGTATAAATGAAAGGGGTACATGAGACAAAAAAGGTTGGGAACCACAGGATCAGATCAATATGATATATAAATGATCTTATGATTTACACACCTATTAACTGTGGTTATTGCCCTCTCTTTTTTGGTTCTTCCCCTCCCTATTGTTGTACTGTGTTAATTCTGTGCTATCTTTAGTTGTGAAGGTCTCAAAGTTATTGTGCTTTCCAAATTATCGAACACACTGTTTTTTTTATCTGAATTCAAAAGCCTTGTTGAGCCATTAGTTTATTCTCAGTTGCAACAACACTACACTTAGACATAGTTTCACAGTGACAGAGGAGGAACTGTTCAGTTTACTTATCACACTTGTGTTGTGTGCATTGTCTTCAGCGGAGTTTTCACACAACAGATACAACAAACAGACAGTGATGCAGATTGCCATGGCGATGACATTGGTGCCTCTAACACTGCATGCATTCATCTTTGTTTTTTCTCTAATATTACTGTCCACCACTGAGTCGCTCAGGCAAAGCACATTAATAATGGCATTGTTTATTCAAAACACAAGCCACGAGAACCCAGGCTATGGTAAATAAAACAAAGCTCTGACTTACATTTATTTCAATTTTGACAAGCAAAATCTATACTTCCTGGCTTGCATTACAGGTGTACTTTGCCCAGGGACAGCCCGACCAAATTGCTGACCCTTAGGACCTCTTACTCTTTCACAGCGTTATTATAATTACAGTACAATAGGCCAATATAACACTTCCTCCTCTTATTTTCCTGCGATCCCTGCACAATTTGTTTTCTATCAATAATGTCACCTGTGTGTCCTCATCAAATGCAGTACACTTAAAATAAATGTTCTTAATATAGTAACAAGCAATGTATTTTTACTGGATAATATACATGATGTTTTGAGGCTGCCACAACAGGCCCAGTTGTGACAAATAGGAAAACAGAGCTCAATGATCTTTGGTTGTAATAAAAACAGTGAGTGTAAATCGTGTTTACGGAGAGTGGTTCGGGGTTGGAGCTGAGCCCATTCTGTGGTGGCCTTGAGAGAAAATAGATGTTATGATGAAGGGAGGTGGGGACTACTCCTCTCCCACTACACACCACAGCAGTATTTATTATTGGTTCAAATCTATCTATCTTCTGCTCCTCCAAGACGAGTTTTGTACCCTAGATTTTTCTCTTTTTCTTCGGTTTATGGCTGTTTTTATGAATTCATTGGCGTGTGATGCCTCCCCCACGGTCCGGCGCCTCCTAGTTATGTATGCTACTGTGCGCGTAGTGGTGGTGATGGTGATGCTGGCGGAAGAATGGGAAGGATGGAGGGAGAGGCGGAGGAGGAGGATGGGGAAGAGGAGGATGGAGGGTGGGGGCTTCTCCGGTGAACAGGGGTTTCCATAGTAACAGGCAGAACCAACCAGTGGCGGCGATACTCATAACAATTTGCCGTATATGGTCGTCAGAAGGAAGGAGAAAGCGGAATTCATCTGCCCAATCCTCACAGGGCGACGTGGCCCAGTAAAATAATTACATTGCTGCCGTTATGGCCACTAACAAACACTGATGAATACTCTCAGAAGACTAATCAAGCTGTGTGTGAGGCATGGAATAAAATGCATGCTTGCAAGGGAAAAAGACATCTATGCAGAGGATCTTGCTGGATAATTTTAAACCAAACAACAACAAAAAATACAATACAAAATAAAATGTGTCAATTTCCCTCGTGCTTAATAATTGTCAACAAAAGAGAAAATAAATTAATGAACGGACAGAGACATTTTGCCAACATGTGCAGTCTATACAATGGAAGAGCACAGCTAAGCAAAACCACAGAAGCGGCAAATGGTTTTGAGAGTGAAATTTCGAGCACAATCTATCATTTACTGTACTAATATCACTTCCACTCAATCTATCTCCACAGTTATTGCATTAAAATGTGGCAAATTATGAAAACGGAGAGGGCCATAAAACACTGTGATTGTAGTTCCACCAAACTGGCCTGGCTTGAACTGGCCACTGCTCTGCAACGTGTGCAGTAGGGACCATAAAGTGGTCAATGAAGGCGCCGAGATCTCGTCAGTCATGGTCTCGCACTATGGACATGCATGTGCTGTGAGCCTTGCCCCGGTGGACGGTCCATTAGCATGTACACGACTGACTCATCACCTCACTGCACAAACCGCCCACACGTGTTGTCAGAGTAAAAACCAATACACAAACAAAGTATTCACAAAGTCACAGAGGCACAGAGAAATGGAGGACAAAAGCGCTATCACACTTCATAAGGATAACTATGAAAAAGCCTCAAGAGCATGGCACAATATGGTCAAATGATTGTTATTGCTACATCAGGTGACTCAATATTCATATCGTAAGAGGCTACAGTTGAAAAATCACTGAGGTCTCCCAAACAGCCTAAAGCAAGAACATGGTCACTTCAAAATTCCTGTTCTGTTTAAATTCAGTTTATGTAACAATTTGACAAATTTATTCCATTTTATCCTTGTTTTCATATTTACTAAGTCTTGTTCTGGTACAATTTGAAGAAGAAACTTTTTGGACTATAAGCTGCTCTGGAGTATAAGTCGCACCAGCCAAAAAATGCATAATGAAGGGAAAAAAAACATGTATAAGTCGCACTGAACTATAAGTCACATTTTTGGGGGGAAATATATTTCACAAAATCCAAGAACAGACATTTCATCTTGAAAGGCAAGTTATAATACTAACAATTGAATAGAGAACAACTGGATAGGTGTACGGTATGCTAGTGGAACACATTGATGGTTATTCAGTTACACAAATCAGTCTGGTATGTTAACGTAACATATTAATCAATATATAAGTCGCACCTGAGTATAAGTTGCAGGAGAAACTATGAGAAAAAGTGCGACTTATAGTCCGGAAAATACGGTATAGCTTTTTGCTCAAATTCAATGGTATGTTCTGTGTTATTATTCAGTAATATATCACAAAAAAAAATAGACAGTGAAACATCTACATTTTCCCCTCACATTGCGCAGCAAAAGCATCTTTTATTTACTGCAGTATCAATAATAATGGGTTGTATTTGGACGACTTTTTTCTCTGATTTTTGCCCAAGGGTACATGTAATGGTTCAACACACATTGCATCTAATACAATACCTGTTTTTCAGCTCTAAATAATGATTAATAATACTGCCTCAGTGTTTATATTTCCAATAGCAACGTCTAGTTAAGAGAGAGAGAAAACCGCAGGTTAACAATGCCACTATGAAATTAGAGCAACCAAATGAAGGGGAATTCCTTTTTCTATCAAGAATCACTAAGGGACACACTGCAGAGCGGGCGTCACACAACCCCAATTACTGATATCATAGGTCTGTGTAAACACAGACAATTAGAGTGCAGCCAAAAACACACACGGTGCTGAGACGCGGGTACACGCCATCACTCAGCAGGAGACATGGGCTTTTCTGTGTGGCCAGCTTGTGCACATTATACAGCTCCGGCAACACAACATTTCCTGAGCAAAAGCGCGGACTCAATTACCCTGTAGAGAAATAAACTGGCTGTAAGGAGGTAGAGAGAGTATTGCCGGAGGGGGACAGCAAATTGATCCCTGTCCTGCCGTTTGGAGCTTTCTGTAAAAAAAAAAAAAAAAAGGAAAAACAAATGTGTGTCTGTGCTGCTCATGTGTGTGTACATGTGTGCGGGGGAGAGGAGTGATTTAAGTACAACCCAGCAGGGAATCTAACCATTTCTCCAAACATAAAATGACCCATCGACGTAAAAGCAGCGTGAGGCGGACACTCTCGGACATAAACAATTAAAGTCACGAGATGAAAGCCCTCCCCTGAAAATAGGACACTTGCCCGAAATGTATCCGCAGCTTCAACTGTTATAGTCATATGCGAATAAATGTCAATAAAATCAATTTAAAATTCCAACTGATTTAAGGCAAGAGTGGAAAATAAGATTAGGGGCTTAGCTGGTTCACACTCCATCCAGCAACTGAGATAAAACTCACCACACGAGCTGCTGACATATCAAATATACTAATCCCTGACACAGAAAGCCTGCTACATTTTATAGCTTCCATTTTATCTGTCAAAGCAGGCATTTATGTGTCGTGTGGGAGATTTCAAACCGACAATGATATTATGTTATGTACACAACAATAGTAGCGCCGCTTTCATAACTTACAGTGGTTAAAATGTTCTCCAGTCTCAAGCAATATTTGTGAGTTCACAGGCGCCTTGCGGAGGGAGGTGTTCGGTTGCGGTGGTGGGTATCAGGGGAGATGCAAAATCGGTTTAAACAATTATTGGCCTATTTGTGGCTCAAAATTTTACTTTCAGGGTAGCTTGTTCCTAGAGAAGGCCATTTAAAAGCGAATAGAGGTGGACAGAGCTGGGTTCTGTGCTACTATTGATACTGCATCCGATTAGTATGCATTCAAGTATCGGTTTAATGGTACTTCAACACTCCACTTTGGTATCATCATGTTTGTCATTCTCTGTACATAAGGTGCAGCTTTCTTTTACATTTTTGATTTAATTTTGTGTTAGGCAGTAAACATTATTCAATCAAGTTACAGCCAAAGCAAGATTTAAAATTCAAAACGGCTGGTTCTGTGGATGCAAATGTGTAAAACAGACTTGAATGTGGCTGTTCCCAAAGAAACTTCCAAGGCACATTGTTGTGGAAAAAGAATAATTAAAAAGTCCTTATTAGAACATGGCTAAAGAGCTTAAAATACGCACCAACCTGTTTCAGCCGGACATGGCCTAACTCACACTGAGGGTCTGTTGCTTGATCCTAGTAATTAGTAATCAGATTATCTTGCTGTCTTTTCCCAGTCTCATAGCAATTTTAGGCCGTCTCTGCTAAATTAGTCAACAATTAGTTTATGTAGGTTCATGTAAACATCCAGGTCAAAATACAAATGTTAAGATACAACCAGGAAGTCTAGAGTTACATCAAATCTAAAACCTGTCCAGTTGACAAATTGGTATGAGACTGAGAAAAGACACCAAGAAAATCTGACAACACACACTGACACAGGTGTGGCCGAATGGGTCATGACCTGCAGCTGTGTATTTAAGCCCAGTCCATTCCAGTCTCAACTCCTAGCTGATGATGACAGTTGGATGGTTATTGAAACGTTCTGGAGTTACATCAAATCTAAACCCTGTCCAGTTGACAACGATTGTATCTTAACATTTGTATTTTCACCTGAATGTCTAAACATGAACCTACATAAAGGTAACCTTCAAAATAATGTTAACAAGACTACTTTTAGAAAGAATAATCAGTAATAAGTCGTCGGATTACTTTTATGGAGTAATCCCAACAACACTGGCGCTCAATAAAGTCTCATTTTAAATTCTGCAGTTGTTGAATTATTTATTATTCATTTATTATGCTGGGATTGCCCTGTTACCTTCTATAGCAGTGGTTCTCAACTGGTGTGGCCTAGAACAACAAGCCGTGACCCAAATAAATGCATTTCTTACAAACTATAAAATATTGCTCAGCTTAAATCAGTTGGAAATAATGTAAAATACTGTATTTTCAGTCAAATTATTGTTAATTTAAGTAATGAAAAAGCTTACAAATTTGAAATCATGATCAAAAACACAATTTTAGCAAACTCAGGCTGTGATTTCATGCTGAAGATGAAGATGAAATATTGAAAAATGTTCTCTGGGAAAGCCTTGCGACCCACTGAAAATGGTTTGGTGGTGAAAAGCTACCTATGTATCCGTAGACTGCCAATGAACCCTTTGACTACCAACTACTCACTTATATTCCATTCAAGGTTTTGTTTTTAGTCAAAACCTGAAGAAATAGGTCATGGACATATCCACACAATTCAAACACATCATGTCGTCAAATTACACAAAAGTGAACACCACCTAAATCGACAGAAACAAAGTGTGATATTTATAGCACTGCATCCACCTGACTCACACAATGGCAGATGCCCTTACACCAGCGTACAAACGTGTGACGTCCCAGTGGGGCGGTGTGGGTGAATGGATAAAAGAGGAGAGAGCACACACCTTCAGTGTAAGAGGCAAACTGCTCGGGCTCCAGAGAGAGGGTAGTGATGTCAGAGCACAGCACCTGGATGGGGCTCAACATCCTGGGGGAGGACTCCAGGGTGGAGAGGGGTGGACGGGATGGGCGGAGCTCTTCAGGCTATAGCCAGGAGCAGCCCTGCAAAAGGAACAAGGGTGGAGGAAGGGAGGGGTGTAGGGAAGGAGTCAACAGAAAGGAGGATAGGGATGGGGTTAGGGAGTGAGTTACTACATCAGCGCATCTGGCCATAAGCACCGACCAAGAGGATGACGATGTATTGATTATAGTTAAGAGATTGTCAATTCTAGCTGGGGAACAGTTGAGACATGCTCAAGACAGAGACATGGCGCAAAGTAGATTGCACGTGCGTAAATAACTGACATTAAGTGGTATTTTTGGGGACTTTCTCAATAACGATGGTCAAGCCATACTTTTGCAAATCATCAAAAATGTGCTGGCAAACATCTTAATTTAGATTGCTGTGTCGACTTGAATGGACGACATAAGTGCAAACAAACAGAATTATACATACTCATCTTATATCATCTTATATAGACTATAATATTGCCCACCCCAGCCATGACAAGTGATTTTTTCATCCACTTCATCAGAAAAGAGCTCAGACTGTGCGGTGCATTTCATAAATAATAAGCCAAGAGGGAATCTAAAATGTAAAATACTGTAGTTATCTTTCACATAAAAGCATTTTGGCACTTCAGCCTGTAAATGTATTTACAAGGAGTGACCTGGAAGCTATCAAGGTCTTTCCTCTACTTTTAATTGTGTTTATCACTAATAATATGGACAATGTTTAAGGACCATTGAGTTGAAGTTTCACTAAAATAATGTTTTATTTTTGTTTATCTACAACATTAGCTGTTCAAGCCCTTCCATGGACAAGCCTCGCACATTAACCCCGACTATAAAAGAGTGTTACCACATGTTAATTATATAATTATATGCCCATTAATATACACTACAGTACTAAGTGCAATGTCAAGGGTACAGCTGCAGGTGCTTCTTTGAGGACTGCATTGATAGCTCATATTAATAATCCTTCACTTACAAGTCACTGTGGGTAATTATTTTAGTGATAGTTTATGGGGGGCCGCCATCTTGTGTGTATGGTCAACCTGCAGGTCAGACTTGAGCTGACATTGGCTTTGATTTCTGTTATTGGTGCGACATGTAACATTGCCAACAAACTGCTGTGTAATCCGCTTTGGCCCTTTAGATCTCCTCACAGACAATTAGCCAATTAGACTATTGAATAAGGTGAATAAATCAATGTTTCCCAAACCAGGGGTATTGGGCTGGAACTCCTGGGAGTATACAAGCATTATTATTATTTATTTCAGAAAAAAGAAAGAAGGTGAAACTTAGTATATTATATTACTATTATTAGTAAAGAAGGTGAAACTTGGTATATTAGTATTTTTCAAAGAAAAGTTAGTTTTATTAATGTGTTACACTGAAAAGTTTGGATAGTATTATTTTGAGCACACACTACTAAATACTATTAGAGCAGTCTGTGTCTGGGGTACTTGGAGTGCAAACAAAAACCTCAAGGGCTAGTTCAATACAGCAAATATGACGTGTCCAACTGTCCGTACATGTCGACGAGAGAGGGCAAAGCTCGCACTGAGGTCAACGGGAGCGAGGAGAAAAGGAGTTGAAGATGGTGGGTGGGGTGCGGAGAGGTGAAGGGAGGTTAAGCATCTTTGTGAGAGGTAAAGGGCAGGGAAATCCCCGTGGGACAGTGCAGACAGACTGACATAATGCACACACACATACACACACATTCATGTAAACAAACATTAACCAAAAACACACACAAAACAAAACGCATGCCTATCCACCAGACGAGACCCGCAGACATGACATTAATATGAATCCAACTCAAGAAGGACAGACAGGCCGCAAAACATAAATAAAACCAAGAAAAGACATGTATTAATGCCCTGTCCCTCTTTCGCACTCCTTTCTGCTTTAATGAGCACATACAGGGGCACGTTGTATTGGATCAGCCTTACAGCCTTGTTGGATAATTGTTTGGCAGGCGCGCCACTCCATCACTGGGTAATGCTGTGTGTTGCATTTGGGGAGATGCCGGGTAGAGGAGAGGTGGGGGGATGAGTTGGACAGACACTGGGAAGTGCAGGGGGATGGGGTGAGCAAAGGGGGAAATGGTTTTGGATAAAGGAACAGGTTTCATTCTGTGACCTGTAGCCACTGTGGACAATTTCATTCATTCCTGCCATTTGCTGTTTTTTTTCCAATATGCACAGTAGATCATTGTGGTCTTATTTGTTCAAGCTCATCAACACTTCACCCGCAATAATGCTTTCTGGCCTGGGATGCGTGGAATAATTAAAACAGCTATTATGGGTGGGTGTTGACCAGCTGTCAATCATATTGGCAAAGCATGAAACACAGCATGTTTATTACTGGCTGTTTCTATGGCGATAGTGATAATAAACGCTTGATATAAGTACTAGCTAGGGCTGTATGATATGAATAAAATTGAGATAATCCATAACAGTCTTGAATATTTCAACAATAAATTAATATTTTATGAAACCTTTTCAACACTGTATGTTCTGTTAAATTAAAAAAAGATTTGTTTTTTAGCAAACTGTGTCAAAACAAGACTTATAAATACTAAATAGGGATCAAAACAGGGCTAAACTGAATTAGGTTAAACACGTTTCTAGGTGTTAGCCAAATATGAGTAACTCTCAGTCAGAAGGAAGAAACTACCTGGCTACCTGTAATATGAATATTGCATCTAATAATGAGATAACTATAATTTGGTGATAAATTGTTCAGCCCCTGTATGAGTCAGGCAAATGCTGGTAGATTTTTTTTTTTTTTTAGTAACACCTTTGCTTTCACAAGCCACTTCAACCACGTAATTTTGGTCAGTGTGAGAAAATAACAAACAAAAGAAAATAGAAAAAAGATAAAAGATTTACACAAGTAACATTATTTAATAACAAAAGCATTATTTGGCTAAAAAGGACTAGCTAATAGTCACAGAGGCCAGAAAGAAACAATGTCAATCTTACTGAGAAACTCTGGCTAATGGACTATTGTAATAGAATTTAAACACAGCCAAATGAATGGAAATGAATGTACCTATAACAGTAACAGAATGTGATATTATTGCATACTAGGCAATGCAATTTGTTGAATGCACCCACGCATCCACAACGTGCACAGGTTGCAGCACGTGTCCCCAATGAGCATGTGCTGCTGCGTGGAGGAAATGATATTCCTGAGCCAGACACAGGAAGCCCAATTCTCATTCTGGGGTGAGATCGGATCAGAAATCAGCGTGTAACACATTCACGACCCCCAGATGATAATCCCCGGCTCTGCTCTGCACCGGGAGGTGTCGTGAACAATGAGGTGACGCGAGGAAAAGGGATTGAGGGCAAACAGACAGGCGCACCATATGAAGCTCAAGCACAGGTGAGATTAGGAGTGTAATTGAGATTAGCAAGAGGCAGCTACACGACTGTGATCTCACCATTCACGGACTAACCGGGCATATAGATTTTTTCTTTCAAATGTTCTTTCAAACCCGTTTTATCTTTACAATAATTTATAAAACAGCTGAGTTTTAATTACACCATATTATCAAGGCACCCCTCCCCCCCCTTTAATTTCCTGAGTTTGTTTATCACTTGTCAGAAACCAAAATGCATCAGCCTATTCAGATAAAAGATCAATTGTTCCCAGTAATTGCAGAATGGTTACATAACAGCAGGCTATAACGACAGCACTGCAAATAGTAATCTAGAAATAAGTCAAGTTCGTAAACACATTTGAATTAAGAAAACTCAACAACAATCTTATTTCAAGTAAATTAAGATTACTTTTTAATACATTTTTGAGTGCGATGAGATATGTTTACTTAATTTAAGTGTAAAAAACTTACCACACTGGCAGAGTTCTTGAAACTAGTTTCTCAAATCATGGGCCACTCATTTCTAGTTTACTTTTGTACAGTGAGGTTAATACATAACAAAGCTACATAACAAACATGTACTTGTTTTCCCTGTTTTGTCTGCAGCTCAGGCCTATTTATCAAGCTGCTTATTGACGATAAGACTGGGAAGCTGCGCTGAGCTGGCTTTGCCTCCCAGACAGGCTTTTGAGCACACACAAGCATTTACAGTCTACAAACTCTCACGTGCGGCATGCGTACAGCCACACACTACTCGTCTACAAATTTGTCATGTCTTACCGTCAGTCACATAGTTGTGGTCAGGGAGGAAGCCGCGGTGGTTGAGAGTCGGGGTAGCGTCAGTGTCTTCGCCCATCAGAGGGGCCGGTCAGGGTGCCCGGTTTGGGGGGGCAGTGTGGAGGTTGTGGCCGAGCGGTGGCAGAAGAGGGGATGGTGGTGGTGGTGGTGGTGGATGTGGATATGGGGATTTCGTCCAAGTCAGTGCCCATGCTGCTGCTCGCTGACGCCTCCTCAGCAAAGGGGCGCAGGGGAAGGCATCCTAGACCCCCTTTTTTGTCGGGACCAGTCAGGAAGAACGGCGCCTTGGGGGGGACAGTGGCATTAGGAGTCCACACCAGCTTAGACCTGCAAAGGGATTTCAAGTCAGTGGAGAGGGAGACACGTCGCTGATGAGGGAAGCATACCCCATGTCCAGTGCTGCAGCTGCTTTAGAGGGGAAAAAAAAAAATATGGGGACTCCACATGAAATCCCAAAGACATGCACACTGCTGTCTTATAAACAGCAAAATCATGTCACAAACTGTACATATAATGGTGTTTAGATGTGAATGGGGGATGGGGGGAGGAGGGATGTTCTCCGTATCTGCAGTGCTGCCGCTTATGCACTTGCACGCAGCGCACACTCGCTCCACGCACTCCCAACATATCAAAAGTCAGTCATTACCTTTGCGAATCCTTCCGAGATACCGCCACTGTCTTCTGGTGCGTTCCTGTATGTCCCACTGTGATGAAGGGGGGTGAAATGCCTGATGGTCCCGTGCGCTGCTGCAGTCTCTGGCGTATGTCTGAGAGGAGATTCGGAGGTAGAGCGAGAAGAGGAGAGTTAGGGGGAGGGAGGGAAGGAGGGAGGGAGGGAGGGAGGGAGAGAGAGAGCCCTACTGCGCTGGTAGTGTTTGTGATGCATTAACGCAGGTACCGCCTCCATCTCCCCTCCAGCCAATAGTCACGGAGCAGTGATCCGTCTGACCATTGAGTGCAGGTGACTAAATATGAGAACGGGCTGGAGATATGAGGCAAGAGTGGGTGGAGGTGAGGAGAAGTCTTTCTCGGGTGTGATTCAATAATAAGAGGAGATAGTGAATAGATTTACCTTGACACACAGGCTAATTCAATTGAGACACTACTGACAAGAAAGCATATTAGTGCTGTCTGTGTAAATACTATCTGCCTTATATTTCTCATTATGTTTTTAAAGCATATTTTAAATGTGTTTGTACCCCTTTGAGATTTACTTGCAAATGCTGAATGTGTTACTTTATCAGTAAATTATGTAGGAGACTGTACAATGAACACAGTTTTCAATGTCCACTCATCTGCGGAAATCATGCAATGTGTGATTTTGTTATATCAAGTCATTATATGTGCAACACTCCTAATCTTATCATAAGGATTATATAATTTTAGAAGATTTATTTTTATTTTATGCTTCCATATTTTAGCTTATATGCTTGCTACTTGATGCTGTACTGGCTGTGTAATGGAAGTGGACTTAAGGTTAAAGTGATAATCTGTAAGTCTAAATTTATTACAAATTTAATGGAATGCGTATAATTGATCGCCTGTGCCTGAATTAGGGCTGGGCAATTAACCAAAAATAATCTAAATCGCAATCTCAATTTTGGTCAATCTCTAATCGTCAAGGGGCCTTTTAATGGTCAGTTTTAGTAGCCAATCTTGTGCCAGTAATATCAAGTGGTTTTGAGTTTGGAGGAGTACAATGAAAGATGTTTGTGCGTTAAATAGTTTTTTCATTTAAGCAAAGGTTTATTTTAAAAACATATCTTGTATTTTGCCATGAATCATAATAATAAAAGGTAGTTTATATTATGAGTTTAAATAAAATCCAATTAAAAATCGAGATACGACAAAAAAAAAGTATGATTTTTTGCCATATGACCCAGCCCCCCCACTCTTTGCTGATCTCAGCAACAAATCAGAGTCTTGCAGGATCTGTGTAGACCAATGACATGAGATTTGAGTTGGGACCAAGGAAGGGCTTTCCGGTCCAATCAGGAGGGGAGGGAGTTTACTTTTTAAATTTCTCTCTCTCCTTTTGCAAACTTACAGACTATCACTTTAATATTTGCATGCATCTCAATTTTGAGCACAGTCATACTGAGATGGATGCATTGCAGCATCACATGCTATTCATCTTCTGTTATTATTTTGTAGATCAGAACCACTTCGATTTGCACTCACATTGACATTGTTCAGTCATTGTTCAATATCTCACACAGTCAAGACTGAGGCCACATCAGCGACAGCATCAAATCACAGATTAGGGATAGTGAATTGTTTTTAGAGACACAGGGAAAATAGTAAATGCAGATTCCATTTCACATTTTGAGGCTGATGTCTTTGCATTGCACAAGCATACTCTGTATATTCATCTTCCTTGCTACCCTCTTCTAGATCAGAACCACTTAGATTTGTGCACACAGTGACAGTCAAGTCAGCACGCAGCAGAGACTGAGGAGATGCCAGGGACAGTTGGTGCCGTCTCTGGAGCTGGCCAAATGCCACCCGGCTTTAAACCCGGACTTACTAGAAGACTCGCGGCACAGTCCTCCCCCACTTAACGGTTATGGGCAATGCTCCACACACCACCAACCATATCTGCCCCTATGACTGCCCCCTGCCAGCGTGCAACATTTAGCACAAAGCCCCTTAAGCTGACCCACATTTAGACTCTTTACTGTATATCCCCATTTTAACACACCTGGACAATACGCTTGAAATTACACAACATGGGTCACAGCAGGTAGTCTTTTTCAAATGCCATTACTGTTTTAATATCCATACTTTATTTAGTTGTGATGATTTAGCTAATAATTCTTAATATAACAAATGCATAATAATAATAATTTGAGAGTTGTTGAAAAAAGAGAAACACATTTTTTATGAAGACTGCATCCAATAGTCTTCAAATCCTACTGCTATACCTCATTGTATTTACTGTATAGCAGCATCTAGCCCAGACAATGGTTACTGGAGTGTATCATGTCAGCAGGTGCCATGCATCAACTGTCACTGGCAGATGGGTGAATCTCTCGGCTGTGAAGAATAATCTAAATCAGGGCTCAGTTACCATTGAAAACCAAGAGGTGTTACCGTTGTAAGAAAATGCAGTAAATAGAATCAATTTGGTTTGACCTTTGTACGCATGTCACTTTCAGAGGTCGAGCATGTAGTTTCATGTTAGTTAAATATGGCACAGTGTACTACTTTAAGTTTGTAGTTTCAGATAATAAGCCTTATAAAAAATAAGGTTAAAAGGAACTACGCCAACAAATTGTGACCAACACTGAACTTCTGCACATTGTTTTTAAGCTGTTAATCTCAGTCAGATGGATGGCCAGTGATTCTGATTCAGACAGTATATTGTGGCTCTTTGCAAAATGGATAGTGACACCTAATATTTGCAATATTAACAATTTGGCAATACATTGTGCAGTAATTACAGTAATAGTAATAACAGTTAAAGTATATTATACCTGCATACATTGTAACTTGAGTTCATGCCGAGTCTGGCCTCAGTGGTTCGGTATGAGCGATGCACCAAGGTTTGTCTCCGGGGGGCGCTGAACCCGATGCCTGCCAACTATGCTCAGTCAGCCGTAAAGTTTGAAGGCTGGACCTGAAACCGCCAACACGTCTGAAATCTTCAATTAATTACATTTTTACGCATGTAGTGCACCGTCACATTACGCTATGGTTCACTTAAGATGTAATGTTTTGTAGCGCACCGTCTAATGAGAAAGTGAAGCACTAGGGGCAATTGTAGCCTCTGTGCAGGCGGCGCGAATCGCGATCAGTAATCGTCCATCATGTGCCCAATCAGACGCTGGTTGATCCCTGGTCCATGCCTGATGCTTGTGGTGCGCGGATCCGCTCCTGCCCCCCACTCCACTGTGCACACACACCGTCACTATAGCAACCGGCGCAGCCCAATGGTGGACGTGCGCTCGTCTCAGTCGGCACATAAACAGAACTCAGGTGGGAACTTTCAATAGCGGTTTACTGTAGCGCGTGGACTAATGACATGAGAAAACTAGACCAGACTTATGGTCAGTAAGTTTGTTTAGTATTGATCACCTTATTTTACTTTTTGTTAGGCAAAGTTATGTTGCAAGAAGGAGCGCTACCGCAGGTCCTTCATACCCACCGCTGTCAGCCTACAATTCTACTGTATAGCTCTATGTGCAATAACAATAGTTCAAGATTTTAATATGTGCAATAACCTTAGCATTTACGAAACCTGCAATGTCACTTGTTAGTTATAACCAATGTACATAAGAGATGTTTTTTTTTTCTTATACAGATTTATTTATAGATCTATCTATCTATAAGAGCAGCTTATTACCCTATTACAGTATTATTACTACTGTTTGCAAACATGTTTTCTCTTCTTGATGGCACATTTTCTGACTTTTTGCACCCCCTTGTGTGATCCTGTCCTAAGAGCTGTTGTAACAAGTACATTTCTCCATTGTGAGATCAATAAAGAACTATCTTATCTTCATTGGCATAGTTTCTTTTTCAGTTTTATTGTCTAAAGTAAACTAACAATAATTATCAATAAGTTGTCATTTTTGTGGTCTCTAATGCATGGATGCTTCTGTCGTAAATTAAGCATGAATTGAGTACTTGGTTAAATGCCTTATTGTGTGATACTGCGTGATAAACTTGATCTAATCTACTAGCCTTTGAAAAGTGAAAGCATTGCAGTGTCTCAAATTAGAAACCCATAAAGTGCTTAACCAGTCAGAGGAGCACAGGATCAACTCTTCCTCATAGACTGCTTTAATCACTTTACAAGGGATGGGGGTGCCATGCAGTAATGGAAAAATGCATTTAGGCACCATCCCTGGAGAGGGGCTCTGTATATATACATTATGAGTAGCCATGGGAGAACACTGGACCATTTTGCCTTATTGCTTAACGTAAAACAAGCATGCTGCAACAATGTCACATCACGTGTGCGTGTAAACATGACTTTTTTTTTATTGTTCAATTTATAATGATATTTCTGAATTGGTTTGTAACAATCTTGTGTTATACAATTGCTGTGTGTATGGACACCATCTTGTTGCAGGAAGCAATTTAGAAAGTCTTTGAGGATTATAGGATAGTTGGAAACGCAAAAAGAGGATGCTAACAAACCCACTATAACATTTGTGTAGGTTCTCAGTTGTACAGGAGTTGTCCATCGTAGGCAAAAATTATTCAGTCTTCATCTGTACTCTGTAGTAATTTTTGCCTACCACTATAACATTGTTTTGTAATAATCAGGGGTTAAGGGGGGGGGGGGGGGGGGTCTGGAACTGACCTTCACGAGGAGGGAAAAAAAAATGATCCGCGCTAAACCAGGTTCAAACCAACACTCAGTCAAGTCTAAACCAGGTCTAAACCAGGACTAAACCAGATCTAAGCCAAGACTGAACCAGGTCTAAACCAGGACTAAACCAGGTCTAAACCAGGACTAGACCAGGTCTAAATCAATACTAAAGCCTGAACCATAACAGGCCTGAACCAGGTCTGGACCAGGACTGGACTAGGTCTAAACCAGGTCTCAGTGGAGAGTACACAGCAGACCTCATAGTCTGCTTTGGCAGCTTATACAAATTGTAATAACATTTTTTAGAAGCCTAAATGTATTTTATTTTAATAAACATAAATTACAGTATATTAGGTAATTGGACGGACTATTAATCTGTTGTATCTGGTATAAGTGTATAAAAGTATATAGGAGTTAATTATATTTAAATAGTAATGTTTGTGTAGTTATTGGAGTTCTTAATCACAAATGTAAGCTACAGTCAATCAATCAAAACTGTATTTATAAAGCGCTTTTCATACAAAATGCAGCTCAAAGCGCTTTACAGATTAAAAACACATTAAAACAGATCATTCAATTACACCCCCACCCCAGAATTGTCACACACATCAGTATTCGCACGCTCATCCAAATGCGCACGCAGACGCACGGGCACACGGACATACACACACAGACACACACACACACATGCACACACACACACATGCACACACACACACATGCATGCACACACAGACACACACACCAGGATTTGTGCAAGTAAAAGTCTTGTAAGTACATAAGGCTGAGTGCAGATGGACTAGGAAAGGAAGTAGTTTTCCTACTGTCCAGCAGAGGAGCCGTCTGCGTCGGGAGCAG
>OMNZ01044681.1:0-10514 GCA_900303255.1 Lesueurigobius sanzi | reverse complement strand
GATGGTTGTTCAAAAGTTTTTAGGCAGTAGCTAACTCAGACGAGCTAACAGCTAGCATTGCTACCTCCATATCACGTCAGTTTAGATGTAACTTTGTCAAAAGTCCATATTTAGACAAATTCCTTTCAGCTTCTGTCCAACAATAACACGAAGCTGCTCTTGTGTCCCACTTTCGTTGTTTTTCCTCTCCACGCTTGTCCGTGCGCTGATAGCATGCTATTTGTTTACAGTCGAGTCCAATGCGTCTTGGGGGCGTCTGCAAAGCACCCGCGCTCCGTAATAACATCCAAGGGGCGCTGGAAATCGCTGCCCCGAGTGTGACGTGACCACCGTCTTTGATTGGCTAATAAAATCATACGCGCTGATGTTAAGGTGTTTTATCGGGCTTTGATTGGGTGGATTTTTGATAACCCTCCTCTCTGAGGGGCAATTCTCTGATCGCCCCAGCTAGACAGTCCCTAAGCTGTGGACGCAGGTTTTCAATGGTTTTAACAAAGTAGGCTATTTCTCATGTTTATGCAACTTTATAGCCAGCATTTATACAACATACAGCCAACATTTATGCACTGATTACACAATAATATTTCAGAATTAGGTCATCATCTAAATTTTATTTTCACGTACAAATTTGGTTGATTGACAGGAGGGGCGGCGCCCCACCGCCCATAATGGACCAGCCGCCACTGCAGTTCAGTGAACGGTTCCTGTACTGTTTCATGTACAGTTTGTGTGTGGTGTAATAGTCATAAACTGCACCTTTTTTTGTAGAAAAGACAGATCAAACTCACCAATCACTGCTAGAAGTCCAACCCACTCCATGCCTCCATTCTTGCTGCCCTCATGAATTCATATCTAAATGCAGCCATACAGTAGTTTTCATATTCCGGGTTGAAACTGGTTGTCCATGTGCACAAATATCCTCCATGATATCCTCTGTGATTATGATGAGTTTAGATTGAGTGTGCAGCAAACCTCTTCAGAACTCAGTCTAAGCCTGGAGTTCTAATAGTCGTTTCTTTCTGTCATTTCAGGGGCCAGAGATCCAAAATGGGAGGCAAGCTCAGCAAAAAGAAGAAGGGCTATAGTGTGAACGACGAGAAGTCTAAAGACAAGGACGCCATAGCTGAGGGTGCCGCGGCCGAGGAGAGCGAAGCGCCCAAAGACAGCAAGGAAGAGAGCGCTGCCGGCGACGCTAAAGATGTAGCAGCTAACGACACGGCAGCTAAAGACGCCCCGGCCGCCGACGCTGCAGCCGCCAAAACCGAGGAGAAGAAAGAGGAGGCTAAACCCGCCGAGCCCGCTAAAGCCGAGGAAAAACCTGCCGCTAAAGCCGAGGAGAAACCAGCCGCCAAGGAGCCCGAGGCCAAGACAGCGCCACCTGCAGCGGCGGAGGTTAAAGACGAGGCCAAAAAGACTGAGGCCCCCGCGGCGCCAGCCACCAAAGCTGACCCCAAGCCCACAGAGGCAGCAGCAGCACCAGCTAGCGCACCGGCTAACGCTAAAGAGGCTAACTCCACACCAGCCGCCGAGCCACCCGCCAAGGAGGCCAACGCCACAGAGGCACCGAGCAAGGATCAAACCGTAGCAGTTCAAGATTAATGGACAGCTCTTTTTGGGAAAATTTAAGTCAACAATGTAATGTCAAACAAAAAAATATGAAGATGATTAACTAGCCCATGCATATTGATGATGATATTAACAATAATAATAATAATGCTTATGTGAATGAGCGGAGAGAACTGGACTAAGAGAGGCCACCTGGTGGAGAACCCACGCGCTGCAGACGTGACTATTATTATTATTGTTAGGATTTACTTATTTTTCTGATGTAGTATTTGAACTTTGGTACGAGTCTGTTATGAACTTTTCTTTTCTTTTCCATTTCCATCCATTGCCTTTCCCCAAAAAAATCCCCCCAAACCACAATGAACAGATTATTTTCTGGATTTATTAATTAAATTTAATTACAATAATAATAATATTGAACGCTTTTATTTATTATATATATATTTTAAATGTTGCAAAGCAAAACAAAACCATAATATTTCTATGAATTGTCAAAGCAGACAACTTTTCTTTCCACATTTGTTTTGATGACAATGTTCGCTAACTCTGTTAATCTTATAGTGAGACCAGTGCATTCTGACACCATCAATTTACTCACATATTTATTCAATTGTGTAACAATTTTGGGAGTTTTAGCAAATTCTTATGCAATATTTCAAACGCCTTCTACTTTTCTTGAGGCTACTACACGTCGGACATCAAGTGTTTCTGCAGATATCATTTATTTGACAGCAAGTCTGTGTCCCATACTATTTTCAAGAGATTTCATCAGACTTGTGTTCAAATATTTACTTCTTTTAATTTCGGTTCAGATCAAAATACTCCTCCACTTTACCAGCAGTATTCATCACTGGAACTAATCTTTGTTTTATAATCTTTGAAATTAAGAAATTCTCAAAAACAAGAATGACACTTTTGGCACTAAACCAAATGTAGACCAATAAATAAAAGGTAGATTTTTCAAAATAGATTTTTTATGAAAACATTAAAGTAGATTTTTAATATTTGTAATTCAATCTGCAAATCTGTTAAGTCTTTTACAAAAAAAAAACAAAAGATTTTTTTAAGTAGATCTTTTAACATTTACCTAGAATTTAACTTTGCACATTAGTTGAGTTAAATCAATCTTAAAAACTCTAAATTTAGCACAAATTTTGGAGATAACAAGTCAAATAGTCCATAAATTGCCAAAGGATTATTTGAACAATGTATTAGGAGTCTTTGTGATGTCCAGCTACATTCCACATCACAATGGCCCATTTATTTGAGCGAAACCCGACGAATCTGAAAAGAATTCCCTCATTCTATCATCATTTTTCATGCCCCCACCTCCCTCCCTCGCTCCACTGTAGCACATATGGACTGCACACGTAGGCGGCCGCCATGTCACTTCGAACCTGCTTGGAATTCTATAGGCTCATAATACCAACCATGCAACTCTACAGTATATGACTTCTAACTGTGGAAGTCCAATTTAGACTCAGAATCCAGTTTTCAAGACAGTCCTGGTCTCAGACAGGACTCTACTTTACAATCCTGCCTCATTCATTGCTATGCCGTTTGTTGCAATGGGGTATTTTTGATTCAATTTAGATTCAGAATCCCAGTTTCAAGATGGGACTCTATTGCACATGCTTTTGACGCCAGGGGAGACCAATTGGACTATCAATGGCATTTGATCACTTTTACTCCAGAAGAAACAATAAAAATGCCTTACACTTTTATAGCACCACACATTATTCATTGTAGCCACACCTGCCCTGGGTAGACTGATGAAGTGAGGCTGCAAATCTGCACTGTCAGCCTCTCCGACCACCCCCAACCAGTCACCCACACACTACATTCACACACGAGCAAAGGTAACATCTCTCGCCCAAGGACGCAACAACAGTCTGCATCTGCGGGAGCTAGGATTCGAACCGGCAACCTCTTGATTACCGGACACGCTCTACTAGAGGTGGGCAATATACTGTCTACAAGATAATATTGAAAATGATGTTTGGAAGATATGCAAGTACATATCGAGTATTCATTCAGATCCTAGACATAAATTGGTAACAAAACGTTTTTATCGACAATTACTAACTTCTAACCCAGTTGTTTTGAGTCACATGAAGCTCGTCGCCTATTGGTCAGTTCCGATGTGCGCGTGTCCCGACCACTCCCCCCTCCTCCTCCTCCTCCTCCTCCTCCACCACCTCCTCAGTTATATCCCGGCACATACGGCGTCCTCATGGCAGAATCTCGTAGCAGTTAAAAACCCCTGTGCCAACACCGGGAGCGCCGTCCGTCCTGACTCGGTAAAAATTTGCATGTCTGTGGTTGGGTGAATCTGTAGTCCTGTCTTTTTGGTCCCAGTGGAAACAATTCGAATCCGATCCGATATATACATTAAGTGTGTGTTCGGTGGTGGGGGTGTATCCGTGGCTGTCCTCAAGGATATGTTCTTGTCCCCACACACTTCTTGGGCACGGTGCTCATCAACCAAACCAGTCAAAGTGAAATAAGCATTCGGACATTGTGTGTACTTGTAAAAAAAAAAAATGGTGCAACAATAAAACCACAACAATTGACTCCAAACGCTTTTCATGTCTTTATTTAGTTAGGTGTGGAACGTACAGGATTGTTTTTTTGCTATTTGAAAATTCATTCATATAATAAATATGAATGAATAGTTGCTACCAATTAGAAGAATATTAATTATTATTCTAATCTACTAACAGTCATTTATCATAGTACAGGGTTTATCTTTGAGTTAGCTGTAGTCTACTTATAGCTTTTACAACTTACAGACAGAGGCTATATCCGAATGTCCACACTATTCCCCATATAGTGTACTATTTTATACAGTAGTGGATACGCCATTTTGTAGGGGTGCCCGGATGTCCAGAGAGAAACAAAATACTGCACTCAAAATTTCCCACAATGCATCTTGAAAAGTAGTGAACATCGATGGTCACATGGGTCAATATAGACCACAATGCATTGTTGGATGTAAACAGCCAACAACGACTGGACTCAACATGGACAAATGAAACTCTCCAAAACTCTTTTTAGTGGCGTGTTGTGGATGAATAAATAAAACATAAATATAACCCGCTACAGGGAAAAGTTGCTATCGTTAGCTGCTAGCCTTTAGCTTGAGATCAATAGCTCCTCTTCTCCGGAAAAATGCAACAATCCAAGCCGTTTTCTTCATTAATGAAAATTCCATGTTGAGAAAAAAGTATTCACTTATACTGTATATATTCATAAATAATAAACTGTCTCTTTAATATGGTCCGTTTTGGTCAAAGAAAACCATCATTAGCTGTGTTTTGCTAACTTTACAGCAGATGCATTGCGCTCATCTTGTTCATGTCACTGCAGCTCTTGGGTCATTGGGTCACGTGATCGTCGGTCAGGCGAAAGTAGTGAACTGTATCCGAATTGCCAACAATGGGCCTCATTCATGAATATTTTCTTAAGATAAAGTTCTTAAGTACAACTTAGGAGAAACTTAAGAAAAACTTAAGTCACGAAGCGTTCTTAAGAAGACAAAACTGTTCTTAAAGAGAGATGACTTTTTGTGCGTAAGAGTCCTCCTGACTGTTGTTAGGATTTGTTCATCAAAAAGAGCTCTTTCAGCTAAGAACACATTTTGTGAATGCCCAAAATGTTCTTAAGTCGGCCTTAAGAACAAATTTGTTCGTAAGTTTGTTTCGTGAATGAGGCCCAATGAGTCCTATGTAGTCTGCTTTACAGTACAGGACTACATAGTAAATGAGTAAATACTGTGGACATTTGGATAAAGCCATCATTTTACCAGTGATAGCACTTTGAGAAGAAGTTGACTTTGTTGCAGTTTCCGTATGAAAAGGTTGTTTTCTGAGTTATAGCTGTTAGCCCTAAGCTCAAACCCCAAAATGCGACAATGTGACTTGCTGGCAGAGCCTATATATTTTACCCATAGGCAAGGCAAGGCAAATTTATTTGTAGAGCACAATTCATACACAAGGCAATTCAAAGTGCTTCACAATTTCATAAAATTACAAGAAAGCAGATAAAATCAATCAATAAAACAAATATTATCATTAACTAATTGCATTAAAAGTGAAGAGTGCAGATAAAATACTTTCAGTTGACATATGCACAGTTAAAAAGAACTGTTTTCAGCCTAGATTTAAACATTGTCAAAGTTGAGGCCTGTCTCACACCTTCTGGCAGACTGTTCCAGATTTTTGCTGCATAAAACTGAAACGCAGCCTCACCATGTTTAGTCCTGACTCTGGGAACCAGCAGGAGACCACTCCCTGAGGTCCTCAGAGCCTGAGATGGTTCATATGGCACTAACATGTCAGAGATGTACTTTGGTGCTAGACCATGAAGAGACTTGTATACCAGCCTTTGACTCCAAGCTCTTCTTACCAAATGCCATCAGGATGATATGCCTACTGTCATAATAAAGAAAAGATGGATTTGGTTTGAACTTGTTCTAAGGAAGGATCCTGACTCTATGACCAAAAACAGCCCTATTCTGGACTCCTGAATGCAATAGGAAGAGAGGACGCCGCAAGTTCACCTGGTGGTGGGCGAGTTGAAGGACAAAACCTTCACCTGGGGCCTTCTGCAGAACAAGGCAAAGGACAGCAGAGGATGGTGGGACTTGCTGCCCTACACACCAGTAAGTAGGTATGTAAAGGATTCATACAGGTAGCAGCAATGTATTTATCAAAATTAATGATTTGTAACTGTTCCACCAAACAGAACAAAGGGGGAAATTTAGGTATTTGAAAAGTAAATTCAAATGAAATTGAAAGAAGATTTACAAAAAATGTTTGTGAAACCTGTAATGGGACGTGTTTTAGACCTATTTTTTTGGTATTTTTGTTAAACTTGTGGAGTAAAGTCAAGCAGTGGCATTATTTTTGAAGAAATGCGTCTTTAAGGCCTGCTGGAATCAAATCCAAGGCTTTTTAATGGCATTTCATTTTAGCACAATTCACTTAATAACTTTTCAAAGACAGTTTTGCTCCAGCTAAGGGCAATGGTTGTGTGAATGAGAGAAACTAAAGAAAGTAGATGACAGACAATGAGGATGAACAGATGAGGATCAACGTCCTCAACTCAAACAGCCAAGTCAAGTTGATGACTAAAAAGATGTTGTGATGGGAAACAAAACTTTTTCACAAACCTTGATGGGAAATTTGGGGAATTTTAGGTTATGTTCTTTAGGTTAATTTTCATTATTAAAATAACTCTGTCCAGAGGAACTACATTAGCACACCACCTCCTCAAGAAGAAGAGAAGATAGATTGTTTCAAAGACATGGTCACAAAATGCTTTTACATGGGACAATTTTACATCCACTCCATGTCCAGTGGTGGTAAGCTAGAAGAACAGCTGCACACCTCTGGGTTAATGAGCCCTTTGACCATAACCATTAATGAAATATCAAGGCCAACACCATGCACATATTTGAAAAAACAGGAGAGCTGCACTAACCTGGCAAGAGCCAGATAGACATTGTGTAGCACTCGTAGTTGAGTTCTCCACAATATCAATCTGGGACCGCTCCAAACGAATCCGTTCGGAGTTTCGCTCATAGTTGTTTGTTAGATAGCGGCTCTGAGCTGTACATCATAATGTTGTCGAGTGGTGTTTGCGTTTTTTTGTAGCACGAGTTTGCAAGATGGATTCTCGTGTGTTTGTGAAATCACAAATACCGCGAGAATTCAGCTTGCAGGCAAGGTTAGAGCTGCACTGGATCAAAAGTGAAAATCTTCTTATAAATAACAAAGAGACAGGTGCTCATCAGACTGGAAGGGCAAAACAAAGTGTAGAGAATAGAGGTGAAGCTGAGGCACTCTGAATCTGCAAATGGTGTTTATTTCAATAAACACCATTTGCAGATTCTGAGTGCCTCAGCTTCACCTCTACCATGCACATATTGTTGGATATTGTCAGCACTTGCAGACACCTTTATGAGAAAATAATAAGACCTTAATTCATGTGTGCTGACAGAGAAGACATTGAAGTTTGTGACAGTTTTTGTTTCATGTGGATTGGTCCAGGAATTAATGAGAAATTATCAATAAGCTAAGACTAGAAATCTACATTTTGACAGTTACCATAGTCATCACTGAATTTTCATCTGTCCTCCAAACTACATGCTCTTTAGATCGTTTCAGGACCATGGACAGTACCCTCTGCTCTTACGCATGTAATATGTAAATTCCAATGATGCATATTTTGAAGAATAAACCATTGACCCACATTTGACAGCTGATTCATATAGTCCCGTAGCTTCGAATCAAACATTTTGCAGCCGGTTTACAAAAACACGGACCACTTTACGACCCCGCCGCACGCGCCAATCAAAACCTCAGCTATTTGTCGAAAAGGTGACATTTCTATTCCCGAATGTCCCTTAAAATAGCTCTCTTTGTGTGTGTGTGACGAGTATAGCTCCTCAGATGTTGGACCTTTTCATCAGCTGTGCCGCCTGCGGGGAGAAGACGGGCTCCGCACAGCGCTCTCTGAGAACAACAGGAGAAGTGATGCTCCTCCATTGTGGCAGGGACACAAAAAGCAGACAGGCTGCAATTACACACAATCAGGACAGTCGGAGCAGCACTTTTTGTGTCAGAAAATACGTCGGGGGGGGGGCGTGGCATGAAGTCAATCAAGCTAACGCGGTTGATTAGACGTCACGTAATTGAGTGTGTGATAATAGTGCATTTATCTAAGGAAAAAATGGACAAAAGGAATCTCAAAGCAAAGCAACAGATGCGCTATATAAGGTAGGTCTGCACGGTTCTTTGCAAATGGTTTGAGAATGGTTATAATAAGCAAATTGCAAAGACAGTCTCCATTGGGTCTTATTTTGTTTAAGTCTTGCTAATCCTGTAGTATATACCGGTGGTTCTCAACTGGTATTGGATCGGGATCCACCATTACTCCAAGATGACAAGCCGAGACCCCCAAAAACACTTAAAAAAAATTTGTAATGCTGTGATTTATGGCTGTATGCATCCTGACGAAGGGTCAAAGATATTATATAAAACACTAGATGACGCTTGTTGACGTGGCAAAACGTGGCGGCCATCTTGTGATTGGCCGGTGAGGCTAATGCTAATAGCAATGTAATAGTAATGTAAAAATAGGGACACGGTTTTCATTGATATAATGTTAGAATTTGAGATACAGTCATTTTTTGGGATTTGTTGTAGATATCTCAGTCAAGGCATATTTACTCTGAGAAATAAATAACAGAGTTATATCTTTAGACCACAAAACATATGTTTGTTTTGTGGTCTGCTTCAAGTCAATACTTAAAAAAAAAGCAATGATAAAATTCAGTGGTGTTCCCTATTCATTTACATTGTACTATGTCTGAAAGGCCAGTCCCAAGATGGCCCCCAGAGCTTGCCATTCGTTCCAATGTATCACTATGGTCATGTCCAATCTAGTGTTTTATATAGTACCTTTAGTGTGGGTGATGTCACCTAAATGTGGGGGTGTGTCCTCACTCACTTGTACGGCCACTCTCTCAGGTCACCAGGTGTCCTGAGTTTCCAATCACTCCTCTACAAATAGAGTAGTCACTGGTCCTTACTTCTTGAGAAAGGCTTTGTTGGAGCCGATATGCATGCCAGCAACATGTTTTAAAAGAAAGAACATGCATAAGCCCAGTGAAATAAAGGCTTTTTAGAAAATGTAAATACAGAATTAGTGTTGTTGGTTCTTTGTTTCTGTCCCCCAACACCAAAGAGCACCTTCCCAAAATGGCTTCTTTTTGTGGTAGTGACTTCAAAGGCACTTTGTTTCTAGTTTTTCTCCCAGTATTAGTATTTGTGTGTGCCCCAGGGGCTTAATGGGTGGTTAGCATGGTGCCTTTGCTTTCCATGACAGTGGCCTTCATGACCCTCCAGGTTTTTTATAGGGCGTCAGGTAGGTTTCCAATGCTGATGGAACAAGCTCCATGGTTATGCATACGTTTGGGACATGTTTACCAGTGTATGGATGTATGACCAGGCTCTTGGTGAAGCGCTCTTTTTCTCCGTCATGCTTTCTTCGCTGTATGTTACATGATGTGCTGAATATTTCAACACTGCTCCACTTCATAAAACCAATCCGCCAGAGTCAATGGAGAGGAAGCGAGTCAAGTGGTGCAGCAGGAGGCATGGCACGATCAGCTACACCGGGATGTTGACCTGCTTTACTGTATGTTACGTAATGATGTATGAAGTGTTACTTTCTGAATGAAATGTAGCGGGAGGGTCTTTTTTTTGCTTTACAAACATTGGGCCTCATTCATGAACATCTTCGTAAAAAACTTCGTAAAATCCATACGTACGAAGCCGCTGGGAAGAATCTGCGCCAGATTCATGACACACTCTTAATGGGGATAAACTGTTGGCACCTGTGTCTTGAGGTTGGTGAATGCCAAATAGGAAGCGCGTGCGTGTTAGGACCAATTAGCATATGTCAGTGCCTATCGTTGGCCATAAAAGGATTAGAAGTGCCGTGTGCATCAGCCTGAGGTGGAAAAATGGCCAAACGCAAGTCCAAACTGACAAACTTGGAGAATCCCAAAAGGAAAAAAAACTTAAATTCAACGGAAATCGACGTCCTTCTTCAAGGAGTAACGGAAATATACTGCGCTCCACGGTGGCGCGAGTGCGCGCATGTTTTTGGTTATAAGCCACCTCTTGTTCGGTCTGTGGATTCGTTATGAGCCACGGTGCCACCCGTGCCACCCGCGTACCCGCTGTCACCTATAAAAGATTGGGCAAATAGCTAATACATTTCACTGCATGTTATACTGTATGTATCTATGTGTATGTGACAAACTAAACTAATAGCTGAATGGCCATGAAACATGCCAGAAAAGTTATTTTTACGCACCAATAAGGTATGAATGGTGTGTGCCTCCCGGGTAACGTGGCACCACATCGAGCAGGATG